>JAODKM010000048.1:5486546-5505640 GCA_026780845.1 Petrocephalus sullivani | reverse complement strand
GCCCTGTCTCCCTGCTCTCTCACGCTCACTAACACCATTCCCCACTCACACACAGATATCACACACCATCCTGTCTCTCTGCTCTCTCACGCTCACTATCTAACACCATTCCCCTCTCACACAGTTTTCACACACCGGTCTGTCTCCCTGCTCTCTCACGCTCACTATCTGACACCATCCCTCACTCGCACACACATGTCACACACCGTCCTGTCTCCCTGCCATCTCACTCTCAGTATTTGACACCATCCCTCACTCAAACACAGATGTCACACACCGTCCTGTCTACCTGCTCTCTCACACTCACTGTCTGACTGTCTGACACCATTCCCCATCTCACACACCACCCTGTCTCCCTGAACTCTAAGACTCACCATCTGACACCATTCCCCACTCACCCACAGATGTCATACACCGCCCTGTCTCCCTGCTCTCTCACGCTCACTATCTGACACCATTCCCCACTCACACACCTATCTCATACACCGCCCTGTCTCCCTGCTCTCTCACGCTCACTATCTGACACCATCCCTCACTCACCCACAGATGTCACACACCACCCAGTCTCCCGGCTCACTCACACTCACTCTCTGACATCATTCCGCACTCACACACAGATCTCACACACCATCCTGTCTCCCGGCTCTCTAACACTCACTATCTGACACCATCCCTCACTCACACACAGGTCTCACACACCATCCTGTCTCTCTGCTCTCTCACACTCACTATCTGACACCATTCCGCACTGACACACAGATATCACACACCGCCCTGTCTGCCTGCTCTCTCACACTTACTCTCTGACACCATTCCCCTCTCACACACAGATCTCACACACCGCCCTGTCTCCCTGCTCTCTCACACTCTGTCTGACATCATTTCAATGGATTTCACCCTCTGCCGTCTTTTCCAGCTCCTAGTTATCTTTGCCTTGGGACTGACCCTTCCTGCCTCTGCTGGCTTAGATCAGTCAAAAGAACTACTTGAATAACACAAGCCTCCTGCACCAAGCTGGCCAACATGAACATGTCAAGGTTTTCGAAGGAGATTAGCATTTTTAACCACCAATTACTACCAAGTTTAAATAGTTTAAAAACATCCCATCCACACTCTTTAAGTTTCTAATCTGCCTTCCATCCTCTGAGCTGGGTGATCAGTACAGCTTCAATTCCAAATTTCACTTTAAAAAAACAAAATAACAAAGCAGCATGCAGATGGAGTTTACACATTAGGTAAGGCAGGACAGTTACTGTAGGTTCTGTAATGAAGGGACATGTACATGCTTCAAAGGGAATTCAGTGTTAAATAATTTGCTAACAGCAACTGATAGTGTAGACCGAAAATAAATCATGCAACAAATGCAAACATTCCCTCCCTATAGTAAATTTCTACGTTTAGAAAGCTTGAGCAGGCGTTACAAGCATTTTGGTCAGTATGTGGACATATATTCCAAATCTATTTTTACCCTCTTGGCTCTTTACGTATCCCAACTCAAGCTAATCATACATCAATACTCCCAGAGTCCCCATTCACAGAGTATAGACATGGCGTTGTGACTAGCATTCCAGCAAAGCTAAATGTAACCCGGAAAACAAAAAGCTGAAGGTGTGAGGAAAAAAGAAACAAGAGCAAATTTAGATTTTTTTATACAGAAAATCAACAGCCACAATGGTAAACTCTGCTTGCTATGTAAAAGGCTAAAAAATTCTTGGATACGTATTAAAACAGATTATAAGAACAGGTTTACATCTGTGATGGCTTTGGAGAAGATTCGAGCTTGCTACATTTTCAGTTATGTTTTTAACGCGTGCAAAAACGCTTTTGACATCAGTTGGCGGGAAACTGACAGCTGTTTGAGCTGTAAGTTCTGAAATAAGAACATTCACAGAAATCACCAAGCAGGGGCAAATAGAGGGTGGGGCCATTGGGGCTGATTGGCTGCCAGAGTTCCTCTCCCCTGTCACTTATCAATTAGCCAATATATCATTGGCTAATGATAAGGTTGGGTCTCCTGTATGCATTATGGTCCCTCTAATGCCTTCCACCTTCCTATAATCACCCCTGTCACTGTGGCCTCTGCCCAGCAACCACGCAGTGCTGTGCAGACGTGCTGTGCAGTGAGCTCACATCTAGCCCCGACTCCGACACAACCCCCCTTGGACACAGGTCCCAGGGGGATAAAAACGTTTCGCTAATGAGGCGTGACAATCAAGCTGCAAGCGGGGAAAAAAATGCATCCCCACAATGGAAAAAAAAAACCTATAGGAGGACAGGAAGGTGCAACACACAGGCCAACAGCAGCTGCGCTCCTTAACCCTGTGGTGTCCTCTCCTACAGACACGCAAGCATTACGAGGGACCGTGGAAGACGCTTCTAGGTGACACTTAATAACAATAATTCCTACTCCACCGTCACTGATATTGTGTCACATGTTGCATAAGAAAATTATCCAAATTAAAGATGATTCAATTTATATAGCACTGATTTGGCCTGTACATACTATATGGCAGTTTACAGTCTCCATAAATTTACTCGGCAAACGTCTGGGGTTTTGTGCATAAATATAAAGCACATCAGTGGCAAATTGCCACACAAGGGTGGCCAAGGAAGTGGAGAAACTCCTGCGTTGTCCATCTGCCTCTCTCCCTCAACAACCGAAATATCACTTATATCTATAACGATTTTATTTCCCATGCTGAAACAAAGTCTTTCCACTGAATCCTCCCTGAAGTTCTCCCTGAGGCCCAGAACCTGGGATCTTATTCAGTGGTAGTTTTGATAGTACTATTAGTAATACACCATTGGCGATGCTGATTATTGACAAAGAGCTAATGTTTCACCTGTTTAAAGTATCCAGAACAGCAAGATTAATTCTTTATAATTAATATTTTATTATAACAGCCAGCAAGATCAAATGGGTTAAGTTAATCTAATTACATTTTTAGTGATCTGATCAGTGCTGTTGGATTTTGCAGATTTTTATTTAATTTATGATTAATTGTTGACACACCATATCACAAGGTGTCCTCTGCATTTAACCCATTGGGACACAGCAGTTGGCAGCTATTTCAGCACCTAGAGAACAGTACCTTGCTGAGGGCCCCACAGCAGTATTTGTAGGTTAGGGACTCGTACCAGTAACCTTTCAATTACACAGTCACTTCTCTAACCATTAAGCCACCAGAGTTATCCTGGATAGCCCGGACATCACAAGATACAAGTGCAAAAATCCTGAAAGAGTACACAGCAGTACCTTAAAAGAGCATAGAAGTACATTAACATCTCCCACTGTGGGGCAACCAAGTCAACTTCAGGGATACCAGATCCTGGAGGTCTGCTGAGGCAGCATGGATATTTAAGAAAGGCTGCCCCATTTAACACTACACCCCACTGAGAGCATTTTCTAAGAGACATGTTTTACGTTCACTTTTAACAGTACTGCTTTTGCCAGTCAACTGCTTGATACACTTACCGCTCAAGCAAAGCAGGTGAGATCTTAGAGGAAGCAGCTGCCAGGGTGCTGTGGAAGCCGCTAAGGGGAGTACTGAGGCCATGGCCTGCTGGTCAGGATAACGGACCCGATGTGATTGACATCTGCGCTATAGAGCGTTGCAAAGCTCTTGCTAAAGAGAGACACCCAGAACTAACACAGGCCCAGTGATACCAGAACTGGGTCCAAGTGTATGGAAAATTAAGAATAATTGTGGGGTTAAAATATCTACAAATATGACAGATCCTGAGACAGATACTGAGGCTAGTCGGGAGGCCAAAGTAAGTCTTGCTTTGGCGACGATTGATGGCTAACTTCTCCGGTCAGGATCCAGCATCTCACATCTACCAGATTAATGAATTGATTCACAGGGTGGTAGAGATTTAACTGATTGAGGGTTTAACCAGTTGGTATTATTTGTGAGTGCCCTATGTAATCATGGTATTGTTTCTTTCAGCAGTATCACTGAGTTTCAGGCAAGGTGGCAACACAAGTCCAGCTATGGAAAGCAGTCAACGTGGCTTCCAAAATGTGGCCCAAAAAATGGACGACCTTCTTTCCCCTGGCAATTATCGAGCTTCTTCAAAGAACACAATGAGCATATGTTATACTGCTTGAGAACCAAAGCAAGCAGCATTGCCCTGAGACTGAGCAGGCAGAGAGCCTGCTTCAGGAACATTACCCATGTTGCGTCTTATTTTGGCGCTTTGCCCGCATTTGCAGCATCTTGTCTTATCCTGCATGCTTCCCGTGTGCAGAGCAGTGAGCCCGGGCACAAGGAGCCCCTCGTATAAAGTTTGGCAGGCCCTGACAGACCCTCTGCCGACTAGCTCCGCCCTTGGAGAACTCGCCGGACCTTGCGGAGTAAAACAAACAATAACAGGGCACGTTTATCTCCTCGACCATCTGGTCTCCCTTTTGTAAAGTGCGCCAGTGCCGCTGGGAATGCTCAGCTACCCCCGCCCCCCCCATCCACTCCAACCTCGGCCTACCCACCTCCAAGGCCGCAAAAAAACAAAACGTATTTTACTCCCATTTCCTGCGGCCTCTGACAGAAAGCAAGGTCGGCCCTACACCTTGGACATTGCTACTGAACACAGCCACTACAAAAACACTGCTCTCATAAATCAAGAGAGAACAAAAATCTACTTAAAACCTATGACAAAATAAGTAACAGAAAATTGTGGACTGTGTCTCTTCCAACAGCAAGAGCAGAGCAAAAACCCTAAACTGTACTATTTCTCTTTTTTTTCAAATACCTTTTCTTTTTCCCACAATGGCAGGATTGCTGACTTTGGTCAGATGGCTGGAGTGAGATATTCAGTTCGAGACTAGTCTGCTCACGCATTTGCATGTATGTAGCAGTTGTATTACCTTGTAAATAATCTGTAGGTTTTGCAAACTACCACACACTTTTGATGTAGCTAATTTTAGGTTTATAATTGATTAATATAAATTTTCCATAAGATTTTGCATGAGTGTGAGAGTCTGAAAGTGTGAGTGTCACACCAGATGCCTGAGAGTTGGCAGCCCTGCAATGGACATAATAAAATGGGTCAGAATTCCGGTCCAAATTGGCAGAAAAAAACCCTCACAAAATCAGACAACGCGACCCATGCTTCTGAGGCAAAATCCTGAGCATTCAAAATATTTAAAACCATTTTAGCAGTGCGCCAAGAGACCAGTGGTGGCCCACCACACAATAAGTGACTGGGATGGTTAAATTCTGTGCATCGCTTCAGATATCACAGAAATGAAGTGCAACCCATTTATTCTTCGAACCTGGTTTTGATAATCATGCTCTAAATATCTTTAGCTGAATATATAAAAGCTAAGTCTCACACCTTAAGGCCCATTCACACAAGACTGAAACCAGATTTTATACTGAGACTGAAGCCAGAAATATTATTTGTCGCTGGGAATGTATTCTAACATGGTTTGGCTTAATTTATTTTATGCTGACATAACTTCAGTGTCTTGATTTTTGAACACCAAAGGATTAAACTGTATTCCCAGCTTTCGCACGGGCCGAATGGGAGATGCGGTTATGCACACACTTATGAAAACCTCTAAAAATGTCGTGTAATTTCAACGTAATAATTAAAAACACATTTTCAAGTAAACAGCAGTGATATCATATGGGTATGGTTGAAAAAAAAAAAAGAATTTATAAACATGTAACATCAAACCTATAATAACACAAAATGTTAGCTTTGAGAGGAACTTTCCAATGCTTATATATAACACCACATTTGTTTTTCATTTAAACAGTGGCAAGGATTCAGTCACACAACCCAGGTCTAGAATTTCTGAATGCTGCTTCAGAGAATTTCCTTCATCCCACAGGGAAGGTTGAAAACGACATTGAGGGTGCATTGTGTCGAGCTGGGGATCCTTGAAAAGGCAGAGAGTACCGAATGCATACTTCCCCACTATTCTGCTCACATCACAGCCACAGCAGCATGAGAATAAAGCAGAAGTTCTGCTACTACACATGCACCACGTGATCTTGTAGGACATCCCAACGTTTGTGGCTTCTGTTCCAACTCATCTGTAATCTCTGCGCATGGACCCCTTCAGACCATACAATAGCACCTCCAGCTCGCATCACTGCTTTTAGTTCCAAAGAGCAGCCCACAAATGACTAAAGTCACAAGCAAAGGCGTCTTTTCCCTCGAATCGCTAATCGACATATATCACGCTTTAAGACCGTAAAGCCGGACAACATGATTAATGGCCAGAATGAATAAAACCATTCCTCAATTTCCTCTCATGCTACCTAAAGCAGTTCATGCTCAGTAAAAGAGGATACTGGATTCCACCAGTAGGGCCCCAGGGAAGTACAGGATGCCTTGTGCTCACTTCCCCTTCCTCGAGTGTTCACACAAATGACTCGGCCATTGTGCGAGCCTGGTCGTTTTTGGGAACTGGAACAATGCCTCTGTCGCCAAAACAATACTCCACCACTATGAGAAGCTGGGTAGGTATAAAATCCAGCAACTTGAAAAATGACTTCAGCATTGAAAGACTTTGTGATACCTAGGTTGCATCCATTCATTTCACATACAGCTTATCCTAAATAGAGTTGTGGGGGCCCAGAGCCCTGGAAGTTATGGGTGCCAGGCCGGGAATAATCCAGGATGGGGTACCAGCCCCTCACAGGGCACACACACCATTCACACCTATGGAAAGTTTGGTAAGTCCAGTTCACAAGATTTTGGAGTATAGCTAGAAACCAGAGAACCTAGAGGAGAACATGCAAGCTCCACACGCATAGCACAAGAAACTCATACCTCAGTCCCAGAAGGTTCAGGCAACAGTACTAACCATTCTGCCACTTTACCACCTCTGAGTCTAGTGTCTGTATACTTAAAACATATATTACACATTTATTTGTTTTTTGTTTTTTTTTTTTACCACAAGGCACAAGGTTTAGTCCATCAGCTTCCATCAAGGGCCCATGCAAAGAACAGCATCACTCACCTCGGCTCTCTGTGTCCTGGGCAAGCTGGCGTCGGCTTCCACAGCATAGACATCCACTAGGTAGATGTGGGAACCCTGCTCCCTGTCTAACTCAGCCGCAGTCTCGATGATGCCAGTGAAACGGCCGACGGTAAAGAGCCGTCCCACAGGCTGAGTGCCGCTCCGCACCGACACAATGTAGAACTCCACCGGGGTGCCAGAACCACGAGGGCTAGAGGCATCCACAGAGATGACACTGGTGCCCGGGGGTTGATCTTCCTTCAGAGCAGCGACATACCTGGGCTGGGAGAACACAGGACCATCGCCACCCCGCAGGATTACAGTCATGTCTGTCTGGGAGGCCTTCTTGTCTGCCCCACGATCAGTAGCCAGCATTGTCAGGTTGTAGACCAATCGTGAGGGCAGCAGAGGGGACACCACCCGAATGTCCCCAGTGTAGCGGTCTACAATAAAAGTGTCAAGGTCTCCACCCAATAATTCATACTCAACTTCTCCATTCATCCCCTCGTCTGGGTCAAGAGCCACCACTTTGGTGAGAACTGAGCCAACAAAGATGGTTGATTCCGCAACCAGTGCACTCTGAGAAACAAACACCGGGGCATTGTCATTCTGATCCGTGACCCAAACAGTCAGGTTCTTTAAGGCGAAATGTCGGACATCCGTTGGGATAGCCTGGTCAGTCGCTTTGACTATTAGTTCAAAAAGATTAGAAAATTCTCTGTCAATCTCTTTGTTTGTGAAAATGACCCCACTTATAGGATCTATCTTGAAATGGTTTCCTCTTGGAGTCTGTTGTACTATAGAATATTCCAGTTGGCCATTGATGTCAGAATCAATGTCATGTGCAGTCACAGTCATAATAGAGGTTGCAAGTGGCAGGTTTTCTGAAATGGACTTAAAAATATCCCCAGACATAAAACTTGGGGAATTATCATTAAAGTCTTTAACATTTATATTGACCGATATTGATGAGTACCTAGGAGGTCTTCCATTGTCCTTTGCTGTTACATTAAATTTATACAGCGTCTGTGTTTCAAAATCCAGCTTCTTGGATAAGAAGATACTTCCAGTGTTGCTGCTAATACTGAATGTCCCACGATTATTGGATGCTGTGATACTGTAGCTCAACTCTCCATTGTCTCCAGAATCAGAGTCAGTAGCCGTCACAGAGGCCACAAGCGCTCCAATTCGCATGTTCTCATTAACATCAATGGTCAGCGTTGACTTAGGGAACACAGGTGAGTTGTCATTTTCATCCAGGACAGTGATGCTCAGCAAACAAGAAGAAGAGAGAGGCACGACTCCTGAATCTACTGCTATAATTCTGAGTGAGTAAAAAGGCGTGGTTTCGTAGTCGAGTCTGTCCACCAGGATCACTTGGCCGTAGCTGCTATCGATGGAAAACTTCAGTCCCCCACTACCTTCCTCGATATGGTAGTGAATGAGTCCATTTCTACCCTCATCAATATCTGAGGCAGAGACACGCACTAACTGTGTCATGTTCTGAGCTAACTCTGAGACAGACACCTGATAGACATCTTTAGTAAATATGGGAGGGTTATCGTTGATGTCTTGTATATATACTTGTACTTTGGCCTGGTCAGTAAGGGCCCTTGGGAATCCCTGGTCCGAGGATACGATGGAAAAACTGAATTTTGCAGCACCTTGCTGTCTCATCAGTGACTCACGGTCCAGCTGCACTGTGCTAGTCAACACACCGGTGATAGTGTTCAGTTCAAAGCTTGGTTGTGGCGTCTCAAAGGAATACCGAATCTCACCATTTAATCCATAGTCCTTATCATCTGCAAAGACATGCCCAACAATAGAGCCTCTCTGCTGCTCTTCCTCAAAGTAAAACACATAACTTGTACTATTAAAGAGGGGTCGATTGTCATTGACATCTTCCAGAACTACAGTGACATTGACGCTGCCGCTTAGAGGCTTTGTGGCTTTGTCTGTTGCCACTACCAGCAGCTGATACTGGTCCTTGACCTCTCGGTCTAACTCTGCTCTAATGAACAACTGTCCATCTGGAAAAATGCCAAACACGCCACCAGAGTTTCCGCCAGCGATCTGATATGCAACCTCCCCATTCAAACCAGAGTCTTTGTCAGTGGCCTTCACACAAAAAAACCTGCTGTTCACTGGCTCTGACTCTAAAATACTGACCTCATATGACAGATGCTCAAACATGGGTGAGTTGTCATTAATGTCATGAACATTGACAATGACAATCAGAGAAGAGGCACGTTTGGGGACACCCAGATCAGAAGCCAGAACTTCCACTTGAAAGGAACTGGTTGCTGCTGTCAAAGGCCCCCTTAGTGTGACTAGACCGTCTTGTTCTTGGATCTGGAAGAGGCCCTTGTGATTCCTTTTAAGAGTGTACACCACCCTGCCATTAAGCCCCTCATCAGGATCCACAGCTTTAGCCTGAAATATGGGATGTCCGGCAGCCCAACTTTCCATTACGCTTACATTTGCAGTCGTTTGCAGGAAATGGGGGGTGTTGTCATTTAGGTCCTTAACAGTAATGTTTACGAGGGCCTGCCCTGTCATCTCTCCAACCCGTGCAATCACTTGAAGTTCATAAAACGGCTGTGCTTCTCTATCAATTGCTCCATTTGTGGTTATTTGGCCGGTGATGTGGTTGATTAGGAAAATCCCCTTTGGGTCACCATCAGTGATCAGATATGTGATATTATTGATGGAATCAAGTGGAGATGCAGACACAGTGCCAACTAAAGAGGGCACTGGGATATTTTCAAAAATTACAAAATTGTATACACTGTGGATGAAAGAAGGAAGGTTGTCCCGGTCATCAACGACGGTGACAATGACGGTGGCTTCAGAGTGAGAATAAAGGTTTCCACCATCAACTGCTGACACCCTTAACTCATAGATTGTGCCATCTTCTCTACTGAGGAACTGCTGTGTGGTAATTTTGCCTGTTCTGCTGCCTATTTGAAATCTGACCATGTCACCTACTGTAACTGCAAACTTCAGTGCTCCATTCCGCCCAAGGTCTAAGTCTGTCGCCTTCACTGTTGTGACATGCGTGCCTGGTGGTTCATTCTCCTTGATGCTGACAAAGTATTTTAAAGGGTAGAATGTAGGCCGATTATCATTGACATCCTTAAGTGTTATATTCACCTTTGCAGTTGAAGTAAGCGATGGAACACCCATGTCTGTGGCTTGGACATAGAGCTCATAAGAGGCCTGCTCTTCTCTGTCCAGAACCCTGGCTGTACTCAATCTGCCAGACACTGAATCCAGAGTGAAAAGGTCCTGGAGGTTGGATAGTGTGGAGGAGTCAAAAGAGAAACGGATAGTCCCATTGTACCCCAGGTCACTGTCCGTAGCCGACAATACCAGGAGCTCACTATCAGCAGGTGAGTTCTCTAGCAGGGAGACATGGTAATCTCTCTGCATGAACATGGGGATTTGGTCATTGACATCAGCGATATTCACCACCAGTGTAGCATATGAGACCTTAGGCTGCATGCCCTGGTCTTTGGCACTAATATTCAATATAACCTGTGATGCAGTTTCCCTGTCCAGTAAAGCAGCAGTGGTGACCAGACCACTGTTCTCACTGATTTCAAACCAGCCCAAACTGTTTCCAGACACCAGAGAGTAGCACAAGTTGGCATTCTGCCCCGAGTCACCATCTGTTGCAGAAACTCCTTCAATGAAGCTTCCTCTAGGAACATCCTCACTGATTTTGACCCTGTACACAGCCTGTTGGAACACTGGAGGGTGGTCATTGGTGTCATTTATGTAAATCACCAAGCTAGCGATGGACGACCTTGCTATGGGTCTTCCATTATCAGAAACAGACACAGTAAAGTTGTAGGAGGAAATGCGCTCTCTGTCTAAGATGCTGGCCACTTTTATAAAGCTCAACTTTGGAATCGGGGAAGAGTAAACTTCGAAGTGCCTCTGCTCATTTCCGGCTAAAATTGACACAGACATATTCCCATTTGCAGAGTCGGAGTCCAGATCTGAGACAGTCAACAGCGCGACCACCGTACCAATGGCTGCATTTTCATCAACAGAAGCGAACTTTGAGCTTGGGGGGTAATACCTGAACTTAACCATAGGGTCGTTATCATTGACATCTAGAAGTGTAATATTCGCCTCACAGCGACCCGAAAGTTGGGGGACTCCACTGTCAAACGCATGGATCGTCAAAGAGTATTGCCGCCTCCTCTCGTAGTCCAGAGCTTCCTTTATAGTAATAATACCAGTTTTAGGGTCAATTACAAAAGGTGTACCTTCCTCTAAAAAGTATCTAATGTCTGCGTTAGCCCCCTCGTCAAGATCTTCCGCTGCAACCTGCAAAACACTGAAGCCAACTGCTGCATCTTCAAAAACACTATTCTGGTAATGATCCTGATTAAAAATAGGAGGATTATCATTTATATCCTGAATAGTGACATTTACCTGCAAGTAACCAAATCTCTTAGGATCGCCCCTGTCTTCGACTTCAATCAAGAGCTGATAAGATGGTGTCAGTTCCCTATCTAAACCCCCAGATGAAACCAAGTGCAGAAACGCCCCTTCCCCACTTGGATTAACTGTAATATCCAAACGAAACTTTTCCTGTTCGTTTCCACTTGCTATTCTGTAGGTTGTATGGTCCACTCCATTACTACCAATGTCAGAATCCGTGGCAGTGTCCAGTATGACCTGCCTGCCGCTCCTGGCATCTTCTTTAAAAAACACAACGATGGAGGCGTCGGGGAAAACCGGCGCGTTGTCATTTATATCCGAAACCACAATCCTGACTTCAGTGGGGTAGGTAGGTTGACTGGACAGGACTACAACGTTGATAACATCACTCTGCAAAGCCTCCCTGTCGATAACAGATGTTGTGTAAATTGCACCTGTCGTGTCATTGATGGCAAACAGTCTATGGTTCTCGCTGAAGCGGTAGGTAAAGCCGGGCTTTTTTTCTATCGTGCCCACGTACGAACAGACAGGCTGCTCCTCCAGTATCTGGAACTCTTGGCGAACGTGTTTGGATGTGCAGTTTTTCCATAAAGTCCATTGCATTAATAACATCAAATAAAACCCCCTCAGAACCCTACCTGAAATGGCCATGGTGAAATTTCCAGTCCACCGTCCCGGGACAAACTTCTTGCCGGTTATGCATCAACTTCGTCTGACTAACCCAAACTGTAAATCGAAAAAGGTATTTACTCTATTAACGCTGCAAGGAAGAATTTCATTTACTGCGGGTGAATCACGCGTGCATCCCTTGTACAATTTAAAATGTTTTAAATTCAGTTCATTGTATAACACTTTATTCCTGCGGTACAAAAATAAAAAAGTCAGAGGGAGATGTTGCGCATCCTTTTAAGGCAAATCCCAAAATCAGTAGATCCGAAACTCGTTCCAATCCCCGAAGTTGATCATTTGAAAGAACTTTTGTTTATGGTATTATTATAGTGACAAGATTAAATCCGACTTGCGGTCCCGCGCCCCGTTTAGCGCAGATAGAGCTTTTACACTGCTCTTCATAAAAGCAAAGAATTAGTGGAAGACTGTGCCTGCAGGATTAGTTTGTCTTTGTAGATCCTTGTTTCTCCTGTGCAAGTGAGCTAAAATAACGGTATGGAGAGTCCAGTCATTGTAGCAGGGGCTCATCGGTAACTTTCTTAGTCTGGAAAATGTTCCGCCCACCGGACACTCCATTGGTGCAACATCCCTGCAGCAGCACTACTCTGCTCTGCTTAAACTTAGCAAACTTATCTCCCATAACGTAAACGAATTAACTTATACAAGGTTATATGCTGACCCCTTATGGTCCCTAAAAACAAAACATTTTTTTTCCATTTTCTGAATGACATTAAGAAAAACCTAAACGTAAGAATAATTCTACCATAACAAAGTTAGGATGTTTCCTTTTGAGTGCGTGTGGTTAAACTCAAACAAGTTCATCTAACATTTACTTACAGGAAAAAAAAAACGTGCTATATGCCTGATTTATTCTCATCTGAAGTAACGCAAATCAAATAGTCTTTCAAGTAGGCATCCTCGATCCCTAGCTCCATTTTTTTGTCGATTACAATAACCAACATGTTTCCATAAAATGATACTAGTTTCATTACGGGTGTATAATTTGTGTTACTTGAAAGGTTGCACTAATTTGTTCAGTCTGAAGGAATCGCATTCGCCTGATTGAGCGAAACGGCAATAAAATGAACAAATACCGCCATCTAACGTCCCAAAGAAGCTATTACTTTTGACTACTGCCAGTATGCCAGGAAATTCCTTTAATTAACGAAAACAAGTCTCATACCTGGAAGTCATCTTGTAATTTAGGTACAATTTAATTATCAGATTATTACAGAATGTGCATAAATAATAGATTGGCTTCTTTATTTCTATTTAGTGGTTAACAATTTATTTAACAGTTGAGTTAACAATTAACTTTTCTTCACAAACACGGCTCAGTGCTTCCAGGAGCTCCTTCCTTCCAGCATTGGGCCAGTCATCATCAGGCGTGCTGTGAGACATTTCTTTGCACCATTATCTTCTTTATCTTTAAGTCATGGTTAGAAGACGGGTTGTTCTTCATGTAACAGGCTTGATGCCTTCGCTGCAAAACAGGCATGTTTACCTTAATTCCTTAATTTGGACTAAAATAAGAAGCATATGTCTGAATATGCCCCATAGAGGTAGTCGGAGCTGGTAGTAGAATGGTATGTAATAGTGGTAATCAGCGTAGTTCTGATTTATTCTAAGTACACAAATAGTCATCTCACACATTATTGTTTTTGGAATGTCACATAAATTCCACTTTATAGGTTTCATTTTATTCATTACAGCAAAACACTACACAATAGGCCCCTGCCTAATATCACCATTGTTTCATAGTCCACTCATGCACATAATTTACTCTTACAACTGGCCTTTGCTGATTACACGATTTTTTTTTCCTAGATTAGATTATACCAATATGATTGTTTTCCCTGCTTGACTGAGGAAAGCAGAGGGACAAATTTAATAATGAAATCAGGTTTGTTTAACGATTAAAATAAATACTATATCTCATCCTTTCTATTTTGCAAATGGATTAAAAGAACAACAGACCCATAAGCAAATATGGCCGTTTTCCATGAACACTCTGGATGTTTCTCAATATGTGCACCTGACTGTACTGATGGTCTCTTGCACTTATTACATCTTGCATATCTTACATCACCTACTATTGCTGAAGACCAGTTCCAATACTCAATCCCCAGATGTCATTCAAAGATACATCGGTTGCATCCTTGCTGAATGAGATCAATCTCATGATTCATTGGAACCCAAGTTTGTTCTTGGAAGGACGAGGTTGCAAGACCGGTCTTGCCAAGACCACAAGTATGATCTTTGTGGTCTCGGTATTGAGAAACACCCATTGAGTATATTTGACTTAGATTTGATACGTCTGAAGACCAGTCCAGCAATTCAGTGCACACGTGCAGGGGGGCTGTAGGCCAGGCAGGGGGGCCCAAGCTGTTATTTTGGCACAGGGCTCAGAACTTCTAAGTCAAACATGTCTATAGTCATTACTACTATCTACACAGTTAGTAAACTGCATTTTTATTTGAGTTTGGATTTGGAAATTTTTACATTTTCTTAACATTTTTTACTCTAGTCATTTCAGTGTCTCAGTCTGGGTCCTCACCAGTTGCATTGTTGCATTTCTGTAAGCAGATTTATAAATTCCAGTGTAAAGGCTGCGGCATGTTTATTTTAACAGTCTGACTGGCTTCATTGGCTGCAGGTAAAGGTAGAAGCCAGTGAATTTAACCAGAGTGACCTACTGGTGTCGTTTAGAGTTTGAATATATTAAAAGGGTACAATTGCAGCCTCCCTGAGACCCAGCTCATGTCTCTGCATCACTATTAACAATACCCATCATACTAGAGCTGAAGATCTCTGCCAGAACAGGACCCGACGGGTTCAGTCGGGTTCGGGCTCAATTTCTATCATGTTACACGGGCTCGGGCAGGGCTCGGGCTTGCGCTCCGGCTTGCGCAAATTAGCGCTAGGGCTGAGCGATTTATCGATTTAACATTATGCATAATACAGAACGTCTGACTCAGGGTTTAAAACTGTCGTAAGAATAGTTTCACAAATTCATTCCATCCTCCTTGTGTAACAGTCAGTCTCACCAATCAGAAGTGCCGCGCTCCTCGCGTGGCAGTCATGCTCACCAATCAGAGGTGGCCCAAAGTGACTCCGTATACGCCCACAAACACAGACACGTGAAACCCAAGGAAAACATCACATTCGCAATGCGGAAAAATATCGGTTTCGCTGCTGAGCCGTAAGTGAATTACCTACCTATGTAATGGTAGGAGATTGTCCACAGAAAGGTCATATTATTAGGCGCAAGATTCCTAAAGTTTTTTTGGGGAATTATTTTACTTTCATTACTTTATTTACTTTACTAACTTAACACAGTTGCGGCTTTTGTGATAGTATTTTTATGCGTCATTGTTCTCCGCTAATTAGATCCTTGTGTACGTGGGAAGCACGCTACTAAGGGTAAAAAAGCGATCAAGCTCTGTTTGCAAACGCGGCACTTAAAATGTGCATATAAAAATACAATCACTTTGCCATGGTCAGGTTGCTATGTTTTATTAGCTGTATGTTATATATCATATTTTTATATCATATTTTTGTTAGAATACATTTTTTCTATTCAGTTCATATATTTCCAGTCTTATCTATGGATTAATGTATAGCGCAGTCCAGATTTCAGTGTACGGTTGTGTTCAATTAGTTGTTTATACACATATAGTGAATACTGAACTGAGTTTTTTTTTTAAATCGCTAATTAAATTGCATTGGCGGGTTCGGGCTTAATTTCTATCATTTTACTCGGGCTCGGGCCGAATTCTGTCGGGCTCGGCCCTAACTTTTAAGGCCCGATTACAGCTCTACATCATACTAAAATCATAACCCTGAGCAAGGTATTTACCTGCAATAGCTCCAGTGAAACACCAAATTAAATATGCACTTAACACATTAATGTACATTATTTTGATTTGCATGACACCCTAAAGTATAGTACATTTCCTGTATGTACACGTATTTGGAGATTAACTATTCTGGTTAAAACAAATGCTAAGTGGAGAAATAACCGTGCCTCACAGAAATAAAACATATATAAATAAATAACAAGTGAGTACAGAAAATGGATGGATGGATGGATGGATGGATGTTGCATAGGCGTAAGCTGCACAGACCACACAGTTGTTAAATGGAACAGCTGGGTTATTGTGCTTTGCAGTATGTACTTCCTTGGCTTTTTAGTTATTTGAGCGTTTTCAAATCTAAGCCAAAGTGTTTATGATTAATTGCTTTCAGGAGCTGCCAAAATGTCTGAGTTTTCGATTTCCTGGTGCAGCCTGGCCACTGTAGATGACATTACTCTTTTTTCCGTTAAACATGCCAGCATTAACACAGATACAGGAGGCTGAACAGCCGGGCAATGTATCATGAATATTGCGTGCCATTTCACATGTACTGTATGGAAAGGATGCATTTTTTGGTGCTTTTACTGCCCCCAGGCTGTGGGGTGGAATAATGCTCCCTTGGGGGTTCCTGGTCCCTTCAGGCTAGTGGTATTGTGAGAGTGGGGGGGGGATCACCCCAGCAGTATTGCACCCTGTGCTTACAGTATGTATAACAAAGCTGTATAGACAGCAGACCAGCAAAAACAGGACTTGGGACCCAGAGCATCTAGGAAAGCCACATGTTAGTTCTGCACTATGCCTGAATTTTTCTGGCACTGAGGGCTGGATGGATACTTTAGCTAAATGAAATATGAAACAGATCAAGGTCCTGATGGATTACATCTGAATAGCACTTTAGCCAAAAACGCTGTGATTAATTGCAATGCTTTTATGCACAAAGTTGAAAACCTTTGGAATCACTGAAACACACTTCACCTAAAGAGCATTAATTGAAACTGTGACATTGAGAAAAATTTTGAATTCACTGTAAATTCTTCTTAGGGTGATAGTCTCAAACAATGTAATACCTATATGTAATGTCATGTAATATCTGTATTTGGAGGAAATAAATTGTTATACTAAAATCTCTGAATTAAATATCTGAATTAATGTCCACAGAACAAACTGTGATTCTCCAGTATTAATAAGCTAATACACAAACAATTTTGTTAGCAGTTAAACCTGTCAACATCCTATAAAACTAAAGCCCAGACATGAGAGGGTAGATCTGAAACTTGAAGCAGTCCAGTCACAAGTGGAAAAGCACTCTAATGCAAAGCAGACGTGTCCTCATTAATGAAACATCTGCTGTCATCAGCCACTCAAGATATTTTACATAAAACTAAGGCTTGCTGCAAACTGCCAGTTGTTTTGGCCAATGGAATAGCAGTCATGTTTGCATTTTTTCAAATGACTGAAGTGCCTTACTTCTGGAACAATTGCCATAGTAACTCAATTAACAGCCAGTAACCCGAGAGCATAAAAGCAGGCTAATGTGAACTTGGTGGTTGAGTCTATTGGCAATTTTAGAGAACAGTATACCACAAAAACCTGCAGTGTGCAGCAAGAGCCAGCTTACATTCCATTTAAAAATTTCAGCAAAGGCGTCATGTCCCATTACCACCTTCTACCCAGAGGACTGGTAGATGAGGTCCTCTCAGCCTGTGGCTGTAACGCATATTATATTCAACAGCAATTTCACCATTAGGTTCTCCCTTTTAGGGCCAGGATATACCTGACGCAATGTGTGCCCTATGCAAGCAGTGTTCTGACTATACTTGGACACGTAGTTTATCTGGAGGACTAAAGCTCATGTCCACCAGGGGGCAGTGCAAGAAAACCCATCTTGGTCAACTCCTTTGTTTTCAGTTTCTTTCACAATGGGGCATGGTGCAAGCAGAAAGGTGGCGATCCGTGGATGGCTCCAACAGAAAGTGTTTAAGGGAACTACCACACTGGGTAAGGCACAAAATAAAAGGACCACAAGGGGTAAAATGAACAAAAAAAAAAAAGATAAATGAAGACCATAAACTAAGCACCACTAGGGAACCAAGATGACACTAAGAACAAGACTAGGGAAGCAACAAACTTGCAGTAACAAAGAACTGCATGCAGTGACTCACTGGGGAAATGAACTACAGCAGGAACTAAAATACATAAATCAAACAGCTAACAAGGATGCAGGAGTAAAGCGTTCACATGACCAAACAGAACAAGCAACAGGTGCAACTAATGAAAAGGGACAATCATGGAACTAGGAAGGTAAACTAGTAAACATTAATCTAACACTTGGAGTACAAGGCTAATTACGGGATTCAAAGATACAAAGCAAAACCAGAACCTAACAAGGAGGGTGGACTACAGGTGGGAGAACTAAGACAGAAAATACACTTGGAAAACCCAAACTACAATGAGGACGACAAGTCGAATACAAAACCCAGAACGTGAGGCTGGAATTTGCCAGCCTAAAGCCCACACCCCATGGGGTCACAGACTGAGCCACACAGCCCATTGAGCTATGCAGCAGTTCCATAGCAAGGAGAAACAAGGGTAAAGGATACAACTACAGAGGGGGGGGAAAAGGCAGAATGGGGTAGAGGGTGGGGTCAGAACAGGAACAGCCTGTGGCAGGTCTAACTTGTATGAAGTTATATGACGTGTACACGTACTGCCTCCACAGTGATGGAGTAGCAAATTTTATTTAAATTAGGCCACACAATTGGGGGGGGGGGGAGAAACACTAAAAGATATAAAATGGGATTAAGAGAACGTTTAGTAAGGTAGGATTGTATAAGAACAGAACTTCAACAATTATGCTGCATTTATATTATGCTGCAGTCATGATCTGGTCACAAACTCCATTTTGTGAAAAGCCTGCATTTGGGGTTGTGGCATTTTGAATATGCCAATAATGGAAGTGTACTTGCTCATCAGTAGCATAAAACCAGTTTTAATTTCTGGGACAATACCCAGAAGGGAAATCATGGCAGGCCTACAAGTGACATTGAGCCCCTGTATGTCTAAGAACATAAGAACATAAGAACATAAGAAATATACAAACGAGAGGAGGCCATTCGGCCCATCAAGCTCGCTTGGGG
>JAODKM010000048.1:5473047-5486446 GCA_026780845.1 Petrocephalus sullivani | reverse complement strand
TATTTCCCTGGTAAACCACCTAGGTTGCAATTTCCTAGATTTATTTTTGCTGGAAACAGGTATGAAGTCCTCTTGCAATAATGTGCTTTTAAAAAATTCCCAAGCCTCTTCAACAGTTTTGTTATTTAACTCCATCCAGTTCACAGTTTCTAGTCTAGGGGTAGCTGCAGTTTAAATGGCATGCACAGTTGGAGTTTGAGCATCATTCAGTAGTGAGCATTGGGTATGAGGGCATGTCCCAAAAGATGCCGTTGAGCAATACCATAGAAGCTACGATTTGACATACAATGGTAACAGCAGTTCTTGCTCCCCCCCCACCAGTGTTAATGATTTACTGCCATTTGCACAAGTACCCTGAAATGCACCCCTTACCTACCCTCACCTTTAAGGGATACAGGTGTGAGCAAGGTTTAGGGGGCGGGGGGTATGACAGCACAGGGTAGAGCCAGCAGTCTCCCAATCACTGCACCCCTCCCCAACCTGGCAAGCCATTCACCATTAACAGAACAGAAGTCCAGCATGAAGTACATGTTTATTTAGCAGCTTCATGTATAGCAAATTCCATCATTTCCAGTGAATCACAGCTCCCAATACTACAACACAGACCAGTGCCACTGCAGCCACCATTCCAGCCAGGGCCACCATCTCCACCGAGAAGCCTGCAGATGGACCACAAAAGTCTAGCTTAATGGCTGTGACAGGGCATGTCAGTTTAGTCTGGAGTGCAGTTCCAAACTGATCCATCGTACCTGGTTCCACAGCATCTGTGGCTGAAGTCTGGGCTTGAGCCTTCACATCCAATAGCAAGGGCTTCTCCAGCACATTGAAAGGACGCAGAAGAACTTCCTCCTGCCACTGTGGAGCTGATGACAAACCCTTACTTTGAAAGCTTCCATATTGGTGCACCAGATGAATACATCAAGGTGGAACCTTACCCATGTCATCCAGGCTTCTGCCCTTCCTGAAGCTACAGGTTGAGTCACAGCAAGCACACACCTGGTCATCCCCAGCTGCAGCCACCCATCTGCAAGAACAACCAGTCAATTATAGAGGAAGCGATGCTTACCCACCACTTGTGGGGAGCCATACCTGTTAGCCATAGTGGAGAAGGAACAGGCCTTGTACTCCATGTCCACAAGATCAGAAGCCACAGTTGCCTTCAACAGGCAGGTAATGTACATCTGTGGGGTGTCAGGAAGGTTAGCCACCGCATCCAAAGCCACAATAAGCCACATTCTCCAAGCACTCACTGTGGTGTTGGTATGCTGAGAAAACCTGAAGGCCTCCAGCTGCATCTGCAGCTTGTCATTTTGGGTTCTTTGCAGGAACTGAGCATGTGAACTAGTCAGCTTTGCATCAATTAGGCACCTAAGGAACAAACATCCTGTGTCACCATCAGATAGCACAGGAGTCTACGGCTTAAGCAACCAGTCACTCACCCATGGTTGTTAACAAAAGTATAGCTGGGCACAGCACTCATGTCGGGGACCAAGGTGGCAACACAGCTGTCCACAAAGACACGCAGGGGCACATGGTTGGACACTAGGACAGCAGCCTCAATGTTCACCAGGTCTCCCAAGTTGTACACATTGGAGGCCCTCTCAGCATGCCAGTCATCTGCAGAATATGCATGTTAGCCATGTAGCATCTGCATTTGGCATGCAGTCAAAGTCACCTACCAGTCATCAGCTGCAGGGTGAAGACTAGCCGGTCCGTAGCAGACAGGGTTGTGAGGAATGGCACCCAGGTTGGCATCAGGGCATTGCTACTCACATTCTGCTTCCTAAGCAACAGGCCAACCATTCAGATAATTGCAACAATGAGTGTTCCCCATCCTGAACAGGCAGCATTACCCACTCACCTCAAGTAGTGACAGGCAATGTTGACAGTAGCACTATTGGTCCTCAAAATAGGGGCTCCAGGACCAAGCTCTTTCGGCATGTACACCAGGGTGAAGGTGTAGACAAGTGTATCCTCAGTCATCTATGATGGCAATTCCAAACATTCAGCAACAATCCAAAAGTCAATAGCCATGTCACTCACCTCATGTGCTACATACCATTAGTGTGCTCCCACAGTCCTGCAACTCAGTCTGAAACAGCAGCACCTGACCAGATGGATCCTGTCCTGCTGAAGCACAACCTCCCAGGGTGAGGTCAGATGGGTCAATCAGCCGGCCAATACCAAACAAGTCCCTCTGCACTGCCACCTGCACGAAGCGCTCATGGCATTCAGCAGTCACGGACTGCACCTGCAGCCTCGCGGGCACGACTTCAGGGCTTTTCACGGGCCCATTGACCACTGGCTGGCCTTGTGGAACCTGATACAGTGGTTGCAGCAACGTAGAAGCCACCTGTTGGCCTGCAGGTGCGAGCGGATAGGATGCAGCCATCTGGGACGGCTGCATCTGCAGCCGCTGGAATACTGGTTGGCTTGCAGCTACTTGGGCAGCCTGAGAAGACGGAGGCGTTTGCGAGAACCTCTGGATCACTGCATTGCTGGAAGGTACCTGCCTATTTACTTGGCCTGGAAGTGACCACTGTTGCGAAGTCTGTGGATTGAACTGTGCACTACAGACACATACCAACAAAACAAGCACTACCGCACTAACCCTAGCGTATTGTGGAGCCATGCTAATGCTATGAAACACAAATTCTACACTATGTGCCAAACTGCTTACCAGCAATTTAAATAAGAAAAACCCTCCCCCAGTCCCAATTTCATGTAATTTCCTGCCAGCCATGCAGAGTTAAGCAAGAGGGACACCTTTTTTTTTAATTGCTGTCTACATGTGAAGGCAATTAAGCATTTGTTCATGGACACCTTTATATATTCATATTATGTAGTTTTACTTAATTCTTCTGTTTTTGTGTTGTCATAAATGCTACATAACAAATGCTGAAATGGCCAGCTAACAAATGCTACATAGTTTTGCGTTGCTAGTTATTAAAGCAAAGATGTATATTTTTTCTGACACATTCCGTTTGATCACCATAGTTCTGTCTGGTTTTCCCAAAATCACTATTGTTCCCAGTCCCACATTTTGACCAGAATGCAAAAAGCATTTTATCTCAATATCTCTTTTAAACAAGATAAGAAAAACACTATGAAAGAAATAAGAAAAAACTAAGAAAAAATATTCTTCTTGTTTACATTACAGGTACCATAGAATATATAAATAAATGCTTATTATGAATCATGTATGGTATTTATTTTTTTATGTGCATGTTTAATTTTAAACATCAATTATGTAAAAGGATGTTCAGGTAATGATGTAATCGTGCTAATACTGATAGGACCTTTGTTAACATGGAAATAACATTCCATTAACATTACAGTAACAATGATATCTTCTAACTTTGAGAAGACCTTCACGTAAAGTTCTGGGAATGTTCCCTGTTTTCTGGGTAAATTGTAATCACAGTTGGAACAAAAAAATTATGGATTAATTCCAACCCACTGTGCTCAGTTTAATCATGGCATCTAGCTGTCATTCTCATGTGCTTAAGATTTCTGGCTGATGTGTGCAGTCAGGTTTGAGCACTTGCTATGATCATTGACTGCTTCGCTCTCCACAAGGGATGTAGCTGCAACGTGTCTGTTTCTCTTTTGCTGGACGCTATTCCAAGCTCTGGACAGCAGAGGGCAGTATGGGCGTGCCAATGGTCAGTGCCTTCTACATTCCCATAACAACCGCATCACCACAATGCATTCAAGGGCACTGTGCATGGGAAATTAATTGCTAATGTTTCTAGATGGCTAACTTTGCATTACTTACTTACAGAATTCATAAGCTCCTTGACAGTTATCTGACCACACCGGAGCTTTTGTTTATGAACCATGAACCACATTAATTTAAGGCTTTCAATTGGACTTTGGGGAATTTAAATAAGCCATTATAACCATACACACTAAACATTATATGCAAGCCAGGACACAGAATAATACTTAAAGACATAAATTTGCAACCTGAAGGCTATTGCTTAAAATAACATATAAAATAACTGCCTAAATAGGGAAAGAAACTGTAAGATACATTTGTCAAAAGCTAAGCAATTAAATGTAATGCCTAAAACCCTCAGGTGATTATAGATGCTAATCTAGGATTTGTAGCTGGTGTCGAAGTCAGTGACGTAAATCACTGACATAATTGTACTTTCAGTGTGGAGTTTCCTCTGAGTACAGAAAGAGGATAAGTAACCATCCTAGACAGGACTTGCAAGGAATAAAAACCTCTTGTTAGGTATAGGAAGACCTGCCAGTAGTGTTTTAGCAGGGATTGCAAGGCTCTTTCAGTCTGAATTTTCCAGTAGATTAAGGCAATGCAACTACTTAGGGTTCAGGACACAGGCTGTGAAGTATATGCCAGCACACCAAAAATAGCCAAAGATAGTGTAGCGGGTAACACCACGTCTATAATGCCACGTCTATAATAATATAGACACATTCATACCGCATTATAGTACATTCATAAAACATTATAAGCACTGGGTATAAATATAGCATAACACATTATAACCAGGTTTATTATGCGTCATAGATGCTTTGTGATGCTCTCATCTATAATGCACTATAGATACCCTCATTATAGGGTATCTAGAGTTTCAATGGAGCTTATTATCATAATCAACACTACAATGTCTTACGACTGCCAAAATAACATGCTGTAATGCTTATACCAACCATTGCAAAGCATTATGAAAGTATTTATAGATGACAGATTTACAAAGGTAAGTAGTTTCCATCTAATGGCTGCATATTCTGTTGATAACTGTCCTGAAACATTACTTCTCCTAACATGCTATTATTAATGCCCAAAGGTGCTTTTCATTGTATGAAAACAAATCCACAATACACCAGAAATAATGAAACAAGGGGTTTTATTGGGACCCTGGGGATAAAATTGGGTTGGTGAGCCAGGCAGACATACAAACAGCTCTTTTGATCCCTAACGAAAAACAAACCAAAACTAGGTAACTTCTCATGAAGTGAAATCTGTCATAAAAATACTCTTAATTATTTATCACAGATGAATTCCTACAATCTACCAGCTTCCATGAAATATCTGTGCCCTCGCTATGCATTTTTTCATACCCCATGTATGGTTGACTTCCTAAGAATATATGAAAAAAATTTAATTAAATTTCATGATAAGATTTCTTTGCAGGATTATTCTTTTTAATATGATCTGTGAGGAGAGCCAGTTTCAACAAAGTTAAACCGTCTTCACTGAGACAGGACGTAAAGGGCCAGGTGCATAGTAAAATCCCACACACATATCCTGCCGTTGCTATGACAATCTGTTATTTTTGAATCGCAAGGCCATATTCAAAGCTACAGCTTTCATAAGGTGTCTCCCACCATTTCCGATGTCATAAACAATAGGCGAGTTTGCCACTCTTACTCACGTAACTCGCCCACAGACTTACCAAAACCATTTCAGAATTTCTGTGACTTTTGAAAGAGCCCTGCTCATGCTCTAAAAAAATGTCCTAACTTTGTTGAGGAGGTTCTGAGGTCATCTCAAGAAAATTATATGACACACTACCCCCTGGCCCAACCTTTTCAAATCTGTCAGCATCTGATGGTTGAACCATGTCCACGTGCAAATTAGCTGTCCATGTCCACGTGCAGATTAGATACTACCCAGGGGATTTATGTTACCCGTATTGGCGGCATGTGACTCCACAACCCTGCCCTCCTTTCTCAACAAAGCGTCACCATTACTGACACTTCATCTGGGGGTATTAACTTCGCTGTGGAGAAATAAGATGTCAACAGAAATTTCATTCAAAACTGAGAACTGGTGAAGACTCGGCAGAAACAAAATCAATAACTTACAGTATGTGTTTCTCATTAGGGACCAAAAACCCTCACCCACAATATTACTCTGAAGTGCCTTGTTATCCTCAAAATGATCTTCACTTTACGCCTGTTTACTTGCCAGTGACGCGTGTGACTGGGGCTCTGAAGGTCCTTGAGAGTGATGAAGTCCAGGAATGATGCTCCTTATATATAAAATTTGTCCAGTTGACACTACAGGCACACAACGAGAACTATAGCATCAAATTCCCCAAAGTTCCCTAAAACTGTATAGTGTTTTTATAATAAGACACTATCTTAAAACAAATATTTAATATATCCATCCATATCCATACCTTCAGACTGTCTCAGGGAGTTGAATTCAAGTGAACAGATTAAATCTAGGGAAAACTCTTCAACGATATTTTACAGTCTACATTTCCAAAAGTGAGTGTTCAACATCTTAAAAGAATAGGCAGATCCAGTAATTTATTTGCTATTTGTGTTGTTATATCATTGTCTAGCCGATGTAAAAAAGTCGAGGGTAAGTTTTAAGCCATTTACGGAGCTGATGCATGAAAGCTAGACCTATTCCAGAGATCAGCTCCATCCTCTGAGCTTGTCTACCTCCCTACTGTTGTTATAATTAAACCCATATTCCATGCAGTCTGGCAGTCAAGGACAGGTACCTGTGTGGGAATCTCACTCGTCCCCCTCAGCTGGGTACACTACCTGCCACTTGCGGTGGTCGGTGGGTCAACAGCTCGTTATCAAACAACTCTGCACCCTGTTATATTTTTGATGGGGGGGTGGGGAGGGGGTTGTCAATGCTTTAACGTACCTAATTGACAGACTCATTAAACATTTTGGTGTCCAAATTACATAACACTTTTGCAATTCAAACTAGTTCATAGGGAGAAATTGAGGGGGTACCTTCAGTTTTCATCCGTAAGAACAGAGGTGGGTAGTCCAGGTCTAGGATGAGTAAAAGTTCAGACCAGGATTCTGAGGTTGGTTGAAACAAAATCCAGGTCTGGACTTCTACTCTCTGGACCTGGACTACCCACTTCTGTGTAAGAACACATGGCGTGTGCTACGATGTAAGTCACAAAGCACAGACGGCTACGTTCAGTTGCATAGCTAATGCAATTTAACTCAAAAACTAGGTTTTTTTGCCACTACATCATGCTGTAGTGCTATAAACTGATACCCACTTTACCTTTTAGCTTTTATATCTTGACGATGAGCAGATACCCCCTCACCTAACAGGACCGGGCTTTTGTTTTCGGGGCAGGTTAAAGGACGTGTTGAAGGAATCCAAAGCACAATAAACTTTCTATACAAGGACAGGTTACAAGCTATGAATCTTGTTAGTTTCGAGTAAAGTTCTGTGAGGGAAGACATAATCTAGAAATAGAAATTCTTCAGGGGATTTCCCTTTATTTGGACCCACCTGGATTAAATTACTTTTTCTCAGCAACCTCATTATGCATATAGCATATGCTGGCATGTTGTGTTGAATATATGCAAAGTCTTTTATTAAGCCAACATAAGAGAACAGTCCGTCTTCAGCGCTTACTTCAGTCAACTTGGCTTCATTCATGGCTATATTCTAAAACTGAACTCCAATAGACTGAGAAGGATGGATACATTTAAATGTGATTTGTCTGAATGCTTCGTATTGCTGATCTAGTTTTCAGTGTTATTTGCACAGGATTATTGGCAACCAGAGACTCTGAAAAGGCTGTTGCATTGCCTATATCCCTATAGCCTTAATTGGTAATATTATATGCTGCGAATGTTATTGAACAAATGCATCAGTAGCTCACCAATTTATACAAATTTTCTGTTTAAAAATAAATTACACATGGCTCGTCTCTCAGACTGGACCCTACATTTGGAAAACAAAGGATGGATCAACGCTGACCATTTCTTTTCTTAACCATGGTTCAAGAAAATGCCATGTGGAAATTATTTAGTGTCTAGAGCAGAGAAATATTTCTGAACACAAAGTACAGAGGCTTTTGAACAAGCTGTCTAGTACTGCTGTTGATGTCCAGTGTTTAGATGCATTCAATTCCACACTGTATGCTTAATATGTATATGTATGTACACAGTATGTATGTATGCTCCTCCTCCCCACCTCCCCTGTCCCTCTAAGTTTTGCTCTACGTCTCATATGTTCTGGTGAAGCCACAACTCTCCTTTCATTTACACATGTGCCAGAACATTGTGTTAACAATAATAAAATTTTATTGAATTGAAATAAAACTTTCCCAAATTCAAATCTACATTTCTGATAACTGTTATTCTTAATATAGGAGTTCCAGAAGGTCATTTGTCTATCCACTTCATTTTTCGATCTGTTCCATGGATCACAGCAGCTGAAATGTTACCAGTAGGTGATGCACCATGGGACAATGAAAGTCAGCATATTCATTAGCTGTCCAGTTAGGCCTTGCTGGCAGCCCTAAGGCCAACGTTTACAGCTTATTTGCAGCCGTGCTGAATCTTACATTCTGCAGGGTAACTAGAGCTGACAGTCGCAGGAATGTTGGATCGTATAAATAACAATTGCTTTTTTCCGCTCCTTTGTGGAGCTAGGGGGTCACGATCCAGTGAAGTCCTACTTTCTTTTTCATTTTGAAGAAATTACGATGTTGAGTCATACGCTGCTTTATTACAAAAAAATCATTAAATCACAGCCTCAGGTACCATGTTTTGCACATTTATCAAAGTGTAACATTTTAAGAGCCTTATTTGGTGCAGAGCATACTTACAAAGAATCACAAAAGAAACAGTTACTTCCAGCCAGGAACTGTACTTCAGGCCAGATATATTTAAAAAGAAAACCAGAAAAATAAAAACATCATCTGCTTAATGTCTTACTGTGAGTCTGTTAAATAAATAGCAGGGTTTTCTTTTTTTGTATAATCCCCTGGAAAGTATGTGTGTATCTGTATGTGTGGATTATGTTTTTATTACATTTTGGGGACCAAATTGTCACATCGGGCACGGCACACACGGGCCTTGCGGGAATCTCCCGGTTGGGTGTTTTATTTCACGCAGATAGTTCACGAGACTTCAATGACAGGACTCACAAGACAAAACCAACAGGCCACATATATACACTATTAGCAGGATGTAGACTGGAAACAGCTGGGAAACATGGGGATTCCACACAAGGGTAATGAGGGGGGCAAGGCACACAGGATGATCGGACGGGAGGGACGTGACACCCACAATGTGATAAAAACTCGTTATTTTAACATTGTGGGCACCATTTTCCAGGTGCCCACAAAGATCAGTGAATACAATCATAAAACTAAAAATGCCAAAAGTTTCGTATTGTGTTTGGTTACTTTTGGTTAAAGTTAGGGCTGGGTAGGGGTTACGGTTGTCATGTTGGAATTTGAATTTTCCCCACAGAAATGAATGGACAGACCACAAATATATAATTAGATGTAATGTGTGTGTGTGTGTGTGTGTATGTGCCCTGTTAAAACAGAATTATAACCTATACCCCATACAGTCTGGATACCCTTCCTGCAACACAATCATCCTTCTACCTATCCATCCATCCATTCATTTTCTGTAACCATCCAGAGCAGGGATAGGCACCAACCTGTCACAGGGCACACTCATACACCATTCACACACTCACACATGCACATCATACACTCATACACCATTCACACACTCACACATGCACATCATACACTTATACACCATTCACACACTCACACATGCACATCATACACTCATACACCATTCACACACTCACACATGCACACCTATGGGCAATTTGGAAACTCCAGTTAACATCAGCATATTTTTGGACTGTGGTGGGAAATCAGAGTACCTGGCAGGAAACCCCACGATGACACAGGGAGAACATGCAAACTCCACATGCGTGTGAGGCGACAGTGTCAAGCACTGCACCACCATGCCACACATCCCAGCAGCACAGTCAAGGTGCAATAAGCAGCTGGATGATGGATGGGATATTTTATAGCTTGAAAGATACATTATTTGCATTTCAGTTTTAGGCTAAGTAGGGAAAAAAAGAAACATAGGTTGTAAACCACAGCAACTGAATGAAAGCCATGAATCGTTGAAGGAGATTACTGGGGAGAAGTTACCAGATGTCGCACGTCGAGCCAGCAGCTAGGCGGAGCTGTGAGCATAATCAAAGTGTGTGTTAGATTGTGACAGAAAATATACTAGTTATGCAGTAAATGCTGAAAAAGGATTCGCTTTTTAGTTCCAAGGCATGATGTGTGCAGTTCAAAGTACCAAGAAAAGAAAATCAATTAAATTTAACAAGGGGAGGAAATGGTGACTAAAAATATTTCTACTTTTTGCTTTTCTGCTTACTTCATGTTGGTAAAATATAAATCCACCCAAGTATTTTCTATAACAGCTTATCCAATACTGCATGATGCTGGAACCTATCCCAAGATGCACTGGACGCAAGACAGGGGACACCCTGGATGGGATGAATGAATTCTGTTATTAATAAGAAAAGATGAGTGTTCTAACCTGTTTTGAATCCCCAAACATGAATATTTAATGGAATGTCTAACTGAAGGACTAGTTATTGAAAATTGATGGATCAATGTTTCTATTCCTAAATGTATTATTCTTATATTTATTTCGAGATCTGGGGACAGGGGAGCAGAAGTTTCCAGATGTTGTCACGTTACAAATATGGGGCAGCTGACATGTCAACTT
Organism: Petrocephalus sullivani; assembly: GCA_026780845.1. NCBI lineage: Eukaryota > Metazoa > Chordata > Actinopteri > Osteoglossiformes > Mormyridae > Petrocephalus > Petrocephalus sullivani. The sequence goes on along the minus strand of JAODKM010000048.1, from coordinate 5,475,910 downwards.
CTGACAACAAATTGTTGAGATGCCGTGAGGAGTTTGAATGCCTTCCTTTGAGCCCTAAAGATGTTAAACACACACAGTGATAAACAGGCCTGATAACTGTGGTGATGCTGTGCAAGAATGAGGTCCCCAAAGGTGAACAGTGCTCTTTTTATGTTTCCAGCAGAGCTGCATTTTACATTAGGCAGATTGACATGTCCTGGGGTCTCCCAGCTCTCTGCGTGCAGTGATTGTCACTGTCGTCTTACAAGCGCTTGCTGTGTGGTGTGGTTGCTATGGAGATATTATAATTGAGAATACTGTAAATTAGCGTTTCTCTTTTACATGTCATCCAGAAAAACAAACAAAGAACAGCGTTAGAAATAGCTGCTATGTGTTATTATTAAACAAGAATAAAAATAGTGCAGGAGTTTACTGAAGCAGAAATGTGTCCAGCTGAGCGACTTGACTTGCATTCAAGACAATTAGTCAAAATTCAGTTGTTATTCATATAATTCTGGGATAGACAATATGAAAAATAAGGTCAGGTAATGCTGAGAACCTCTTCATAACAAACATTGTCTTTCCAACAACATCTAGCATTAGAATACTCTCCAACAAGAACTTAGTGCTTCAATTTGCATTAAACACGGTCTTACAATAGAAACGAAAAGAATCAATATTAATCATAAAATGACAGCTTGTTTTATACGATTCACATTTGTGAATTTCACTCAGAGCCATAACTTGTCTTTTATGGATAATATGCATAAAATCTTTAAGACCATTCTGTCAGCTGATAGAAGCCACGGCAGTTACTCTGATGAAAAAACCATTACAGAAAGACATAATGCGTGCTTTTGAATGGTAAGAAACATGAAATAAATTGCAATTCAGGAGCCCATGTCTGTACCAAAGCAAGAGAGAAGGTCGTGGGAGCTTTTTCTGGCCCAGCACTTTGGCGACTCACGCAAAACCTTTTTGGTTGAATTCAGCAGAATGAAACTGCCTTAGATTGCAAGACAAAATCAAGGGCAATTTGATATATCTGTGCACATGGGGCGCAGTCTATGACATTTATTCATTTTTTTAATTTGCATTTTTTTCATTTTGTCAATATACATAGGAGCATCATTCCGATATAGGTTGTTCATTTATCTGTATTATATAACTGGTTGAATGGATTGATGGATAGATGGGTGGTTGGATGGATGGATAAGCAGACAATGCAGCATCTGTTTATTGTAACTAGCGAAGGAAACACAGCAGCATGTAATAAGTAATATAATAATTTCCTGAGAAATGAAAAACTTCTTCTATCACAACTGACTTTTGGCAGGTGTTTTCGTGGAACTTTTAGCTCCCTGGCAGTTGCTCCTCTGGGGGGAATAATCCTGAGGGGTTCTCAGGGCAAGCGAGGGATATAATCTCTCCAGCTCAAGCTTTATTTTAATTGTATTTTTATTGTACATACACATATATGTCATGTAGACGCAGTTTGTTCTTTGTCCGCCTAATTCCGTTTTATGTGAAAAGGTGTTGTTATGTAGGCTTCATGCCTATCATGTGAAGCCGCAGTGATTTATGTCACATGATATTTTCCATTAGAATCGGTGGGTGGAGCCATTGGATTGTGTCAGGGCTTATCATCACTATGACAAATGATGCTTCAGCTCCTTGGGCTGGAGGTATGTGGCCTCATCGATTATCACAAGGGCGAGCAGTCTGTTTGCTCTTGAATCGAATGGACAAGGCAGGAATATTTCTTCTAAGCTTTCAACCACTTCTCTGATGTTTGTACATCTCAAAGGTTCGAGACCTTGGATTTCAACAGGTTTTATTGCATGGCATTGCATCGTGGGTAAACTTTGCAAAAAAGCAAGCCGCAAGTAGCACAGTTAGCAACACAGAATTACAAAAAAGTATGTCCGATAGGAACGACATATTTTCCTCCCATCATGTCCGATGCGATACTTAGGTGATATATCCAACTCCAACAGACACCAAGTAGATGAATAAATTGTCTTCATAAGTCCTATTGCAGTTAATGAGATTGAACATGATTTATGCGACACGCCTTTCATGCAGAAAGATCACATCAGACGGCAGGTTTTTTGCATCGATGTTTGCATACTTTAAATTGCCTGCGAAGACCTAAGCAGTCATAACTAGAATTATGACCATAAATATAAATTTATTAATTCCGTTAATTCCTTCAGCTACTTGCGACATTTGTACGTCATTTATTTTGCATGAAGTCTTCCGCTATGTTAGGATAATCGTGCTTGTTTCAGCATTTTGATGTGGTGAGATAGGGAGGGAGCTTGTCCACATTGAGTTCACCAGTGTGACCGCACCATAACGGCAGGTGTTTCTTTTCTGTCACTTGTGATGATCTGCGGGCCGTCCTCGTTCCCACCACCGGTACGTTTCCCTTTTCATTGCTGAAATACCTTTTCGTAGCTGTCATCAGCCCTGCTGTTTTGCGCTAAACAGCTCCATCCCCCAAAAAGAGGCCCATGTCCCTCCTCCCAACCTCAGGTCACATGGTTCTGCTCTCCGTCCTCTCCATGCTTACAGAGACACTATTACATGGCTGAGGAAGCCTACTTTGTGTTTCCTAAAAAGGGCATCATCCGCCATTGTTACGTAATAACAGAATCGGTACAAGAGTCGCTCATACTGGAGGCCATTATAGTAGATTAAATGCATATAATTTACATAGATCATAACAGCTTGTTACATTGGTGTCTTATCCTGAGCATATCGTGGATGGTGGGAAGTTTAAACTATTATCTCGATATTGCGAATTACAGTTTTTCTTAGTTGTTTACACACAATTACTTGTACTTGAGATACAATGACTACAACATGTAACTGATGCACC
>JAODKM010000048.1:5428196-5443877 GCA_026780845.1 Petrocephalus sullivani | reverse complement strand
TGGGCTGCCCCCCCCCCCCATCCTAGGTTGTTCCCTGCCATGTGCCCGTAGCTTCTGCGATAGGCTCCGGACCCCCCTCCCCTCTGACTGGGATAAGTGGTTTCAGAAAATGGATGGAGGTTGATTTCTGCTCTTTCTGACTTACTGGTTCACTTAGGTCAGGTTTGTAGAAGAGAGTCTGAAATTGCGGGGCGACACAAATTAATCATTTAAATGCTATTTTTCTTTTAAAAAAAGGTCTTCTTTTGGGGGAGGAGGAGGAAGGAAGCCAAATTAAATACTGGGGGGTACCCGTTCCCCTGCCTCCCTGGGTTCCTATGCCCCTGCATCCAGCTAAGGATTTAATGCACGGGCTTACCCAGGTTGAAGCTCAGGGTTTTCCGCTAACATGGGGTCTTGTTTAATAAAATGAACACCCCCCCCGCAGTCGACAATTTCATGGTTGCGGGCAAGCCCCACCCAGTCCATAAATGTTACCGTCGCCGCCACCCCAAGTTACCATATATGCAAATGACCGGGGGCCTCTGTTGGCTTTCATTGCGCTGGGCCTCTGTACATGATAGAGTGCCTCCGCTTGTACAGGTTAACCACTTCTCAACAAACAGATCCTGTACATACGCATCATAGCATTTTAGTACAGGCTTGTGCAATATACATTACAATTTTCATTTATAATATCTGGCAGCCTGTTTGTTTCCACCATCAGAAGCCTTAAAGGGACAGTACATCGTTTCAGGCTAATAAATGTTACCGTTGGTGTGAGCAAACTTGCGAGGTACAAGAGAGGCAGATACAGCTGTGAAGGGGGCAGTTAGGCATACATTTTTTTGCTGAATGACTAGCAACAAGTGCAAATTAGTACTGGAACAAGAGCTAGACAATGCAATAAGAAATTGCTATTTATCAAGAGCTATTTTTAGATCTTCTTTTCTCATGGCCCTACCGACGAAGGAGCAGAGCACAGAATCACCTACTTGTATGCAGTGGGAGGCGTCCGTGAACTACTTTATTGTCAAAGTCCGAGAGAGTGAACAAGACGGTCAAAATATGGTACCAGGATTCTCATCTTACGTAGTAGCATTTCAGCGGATGCTGTTTCCATGGTCGCAAAGCAATGACCTTACATATGAAGCATACTTATTCCAGAATAAAAAATATTACATTGTAGAAACTGTTACAGTTTCTATCTGATTTTCAGTGAATCTTTGCTTCATTGACAAGTACACAAGGAAAATATCTTTCAGAAATTCATATTTGTGCATGAAGAATTACTTAGGATGTGGATACCATGTGCTGTCCGCACATTAGCACTTACTTCCTATTTATCTTTCTGTCCTGGTCAGGAGGGCCTGGAGCATACCCTGGATGGGATGCTAGTCCATTGCAAGGTGCACTGACAATAATGCACTACAGGCAATATAGAATCTCCCATCAGTCTGAATGCACATCATTGGCCTGAGCAACATGCAAATTCCACACAAACACATACAGCAAGCCAGCTGTGAGGCATAAAGGCTACTCAATAAACCGCCATTCTGCTATAGCAATCACTTTATTATACAGATATGAAACAAAAGTAGATATGCCTTATTGATCCCTGTGGGGAAATTCTCTTTTCACCTCCCTCAACCTTGCTCCATGAGAGCAATCCTGGCTGTGAGGGGCAGCCACCTCTCCCAGTACCCAGAGAGCCAGGGACCAAGGGCCTCGCTCAAGGGCCCACAGACGTGCTGCGGCCAGGTTTGAGCTAGTAACCTTCTGATCACAGGTACTTGGCCCACTGAGCCATGTGCTGTCCACAAAATAGCATAGAATATAATGTGTTACTGTAACCGTTTTTGGTAACACTTTACTTGAGGGGCCACAAATAATGCAGTAATACCTGCTTAGTAAATGCATTAATTAACCATTAACTATGCGTTACTTCATCATTAATCAATTATGATGTTTCATGTCTTCTTTTCAGGAACTTCATTAGTTAGTTCATTAGTTAATCATTAACTAATTCATGTTCATGATTAGTATTTCAGTACGGATGCCAATAGGAACTCATAGCTTCTTTCTGCTGCACCTGATTTTACACTTAACAACAACTTTATTGTCACTAATACTTTCACTCAGCACAATCAATGTCTGAAATGTTGCTCTTTTGGCATCTACCGTAGGTTAAGAAAGAGCATCACCTTTCTCCTGAATCAAATCTATTTATATTAATAATATATGAATTAGTCCTTATATATATTTTATATGTAGTCTTTTATTTATGTTTATATATACATATGTATATATATATATATATATATGTGTGTGTGTGTGTGTGTGTGTGTGTGTATATATATATATATATATACACATTATGTTTCTATGTATCTATATAGTACTAAATTTCCTTTGGGATAAATAAAGTATGTATGTATGTATGTATCTATCTATCTATCTATCTATCTATCGACCTATCTAATCATAATAATATGATATATATGATATAATTATAATAACATACAATCCCTCTCAGAGTTCCACACCCATAATCCCTAGTTGCACAGCTAAAGATCTTCTCTGCACATCCATTTTCTTTTTCTCTGGTTTTCATTTAGGACAGTAAATAAGGAGTTTGCTCATGGGAAAGCCTACACAGAGCCTTAGTGCTCTACAGCTTATAAACATCCCAGCCCCAGAGATTCTTTGGACATTTACACTGGTACGTTATGCTCGGTGCACAGACAAGACAGCTCATCATTTTGGTATGGGGAGCCAGAAAATGCATCATTCCGCATGGGCCCATTTGGGAGCATGGGTGTAGCGATTTGCATACTAATGCGGCAGGCCCATTACTTCCAAAGGTTTCCGGTTCAAGTCCCCTGAGAGTTCTGCTATGCTACCCTTATGAAACAGACTCGTTTAAATACCCAGTTGTATAAATAAATGATATTTTAGTTTTTTTTTGCGATAAAAGCTTCATCTAAATGCAGTGTATAAAAGGTGAATTGACATAATTTTCCCAGTCAAATTTTTATGCGGGCGGGGAAGGTGAGTGTGTGATTCTGGTGATTCACTGCCATTAGGACATTTGACTAGTGATTGGACCAAGTTCTTCACCTCCCAGAAGTGCACGGTCTATCCACACATGGCTAGCTATTACATACGTGACGTAGTGGGCTGGCATCCTACGGTAACAAAAGGTCCATGATGAAGGAACAATTTTCAGAACCCCCCCGGGCCCATTTCCTTCCACGCTCGGAGATGTGGCCAGTCCTCATCATTCGGCAGGCAGCAAGAAAATTGCATCAATTATCCAAATTCGCTTCGTCTGCTGGCCTGGTTCGGCTCCCCGTCGAGCTGGCGGCACACTCCACCAAATGAAAAATGGCCCTTTTAAGTTAATAATGTAAATAAGTCAGTCCATAAATACTTCGAAACAACACAAAAACACGACATCTTGACTTCACTTTATTACAAGACCAATGATTAGGCCTGTTTAAGTAGTGCTTCACTCATATGTCGTAATTGACCGTCAGTATAAGACCCAAACTCTTTTAAATGGTTTAGTACAAGTTATGTGCCATTATAAACATCTACACAACCCTAAACTTTTTTAGATTCTAAAATAATTAGCCTATTCGTTAATATCTGTTCTCTTCTCTCATCTTTTTAGCCTTTCTGTGGTAGGGAGTTCAGTGAAAGTCATTGCTATTTGCCAGTCATTTTCTCTCAGTGGGGAAAATGAGGTAAACAGCCTGTGAGCACCCAGCAACACGATCCAACGAGGAGCTTCTGGCAGGTTCCAGCTAGGAAGGGTGCGGTCTAATATTGTGCTAATTTCCCGAGGCAGATTCACTGAGGGAGAAAATGTGTATGTTGTTTTTTTAAATGGAATTCTGGTCCAGTCACTTAATAATAATCGTTCACATCAAATATTTATCAAGATGCCAAATTCCAAAAAAGACATTGCCAGCCCTGTTCTGGGTAGAGACATATCAATAGCGAAGAATTGGCTCAGGATTAGCCTTGGTATTGAATTGGATAAACCTGCAATTATTTATGGGAAGCTGGGATTCAAACATAAACACAGAAACTGGCCCATGATTCAGATTTTTCAAAAACACGCCAGATGACTGAGAATGCCACATTTTGCATAAATACAATAATAATTGATTGAATTTCATTAGAGGGGTAAAACTTGCATTCAGACAGCCAGTTAAAACAATAAAAATGTTCTATGAAAACAAAGAACAAAAGAGACACAAAATCATCTAGAACAAATTATACTCTAAAAGGGCAGACTTTTAAAAATTATTTGTAAAGCTGAATGGAATCTTGCTGCTTGCTAAAAAATGATGATGGACACCTTTACTGTTGCTTTTTCACAAGAATAGCCTCGGTGCATTATGACATGGACTCAACAAGGTATCTGAAGTGCTTCGTATCTTCATGTTGAGCTGGTCGGTTGCCCTTTGGAGGCTGGGTCATTCCATAGACAAATGAAACTCCTGCAAAGCCTGCAAAACCCAACAGCACCACAATTCTGTACACGATCAAGTCAGTGAGCCTTACATAACATTCAAAAGGCACCTCAATCTTATTTTTTTCCTCAACTTCCTTGATGTACAGTATACAGCCTATACCTCAGGTGCCTTTGTTAAGATTGCCTAGGGGATTTCAAAGTGCAGGGTCATGTGGGTCTGGAGCCTATGAGCACAAGGCAAGGAATAACCCAGGATGAAGCTCCAACCCATCACAGGGCACACACACCATTCACACCTAAGGGCAATTTAGTAACTCCAATACACCTGAGCATGTTTTTGGACTGTAGGGGAAACCGGAGTACCTGTAGGAAACCCCACGATGACATGGGGAGAACATGCAAACTCCGCACACATGGAGCCATGGTGGAGCAAACCCTGGTTCCAGAGGCAACAGTGCTGGCCACCGCTAATTCGTCTACATTTATTTTGGCGGGGGGTGGGGATGGTGTGCTTTACTTTCACATTGAGTCACCTGGTCATTCTCAGGCAACCCTCATGTTTGGTGTAAGTGGTGCTTTATAACCTATATTTGTTTTGCAAAAATATGTGCCGTTCACATGTATTTCTTGTGCTGTATGGTTTTCTTCCTGTAGCCCAAAGACAGGGAGCTGAACTAATAGGGTCCCTAAATTGCCTGTAGTTTGCGTACATAGGTGCCCCATTGTCATCCTGTTCCAGTTGTGTCCACCATTGTTCCATATGCTTCCTAGGATAAGTTTAATTTTGGGTGCATCTGTGACCCTGGCCAGAAAAATGGATGGAAACCATTGCACTACTGTAGGTCCTTACTAAATATCAGTTTCACATTATACTCAGTATACATGTCCTGACCCAAACTCCTTCATCTTATCCACAAAGGGCTGGTGCATATGCAGGTTTTCGGGATAACCTTTACGTCAGCTGTTCAAACCCAGGTGTGAGGACTCTTCCACCAATTAGTCCTCTAATTAGTAATCTACTTAGGGCGTTTAAGTGGTAACCCGGATACACAATGGTAACCCGAATACTTTCTGCCCACCCCTAACCTAGAGTGACCAGATACTCCATGTCAGGTAGGACAGTTAGCAGTTTCTGGTTTTCAAACTACTTTAAAACTCAGAGGCTCCTGTGCCTGGCTAAACGGTTGAGTTCTTCTTCTTCTGCTTTGAATGGTTTGTTTCATTGATTGAAAGACACATCCAGCTGCGTCACATTAACATTAGTGGCACATGCATGGTTACAGGAGACTGACCTATCACTACACAGCAAGAGTTCAGCGCTTAGGCAAAATCCAGGTGCTTTTAATTTAAATGGCACTTTACAAATCCTGTCCTAGCTCAAAGTCTCCTCCCTGACATGGATTATCTGCATCTCATTGCATCTAGGGATCACCCTAGATGCAATAATTTGGATATGATGAAAATGATGAATCATGGCAAGTTTTGAACTGGCAGTTGCTTTTTAAATCATTATTATTTTAATTTGCTGTTTCTCCTAATTGTGTTTATTTTGCTGCTATTCTGTGCTTTGAGTGCCTTCAAACAGCTATAAAATGTGCACACTAACACATCATTACATCAAGCTCATTTCTGGCTGTAAATGTAACTGGCAACCTTTTGTTACACAAAATGGATGTGCTTTCACCCAACAGAAGTGAGTGCACAATGACAAAATAAGCAATATTTTTCTTGTATGTTCTTCTGTATGTTTATTTTTGTATGTTGAAAACATGGTGGCACAATTATTTTTAGATTGTAATCCCCCCCCCGACAGTGGACCACTTGGAACCAAATCATCTTCTCAATGCAGAAACACAGAAGTCACGTGTGAGTTATAATTACTATAATCCTAGTGGCTCTAATTAGTAGGTCAAACAGCAGGCAAAAGAGTGAAGTGTTCTGCCAAGTTCTATTCCCATTTCACTCTACAGCTTCTGACTTACATATGTCAGAACCAGCTACTGGGTCAAACCATATTTCACCGGGTCATAATATGTTAAATAACATCAGCCTATTAGTGGAGCAAAACTACTTCTCCATACTGAAAATAGCTGACGGACCTAATTTATGCTGAGCGTTTTATCTTCTAAACAAATCCAAGGCAGAGGGTGTTCCACTTAATAACACTTATGTGTGGCATAAAAAAAATAAATAAATAAATAGCAGTGTGTATTAACTAGGTCATAGACTCGAGCTCTCTGATTGGACCGGCACCTTGGAAGCACGAATCACAGGGCTGGGAGTTTCGGCTGCCTGTCTGAGTGCTAGAATCATAGCTGTAATAGATTTTAGCCTAGGGAAAGGCAATAACTTCACATTCAGTGCTTTCCTGTATGTCAGTTTCAGCTGAGTAATAAGTCAGAATGCAATGTACAATTAATGCGTATTTAAGAAGGTTGGGAAACTGTCCGTCTTGCCCTTGTCAGAATCCACCACTGACAGAAAGCGTTAGGCCTATAATGCAGTTAATAATGTTTATCTTCATAACATGTCACAATAAATGTGACCAAATGAATCAAATGAGACAATACAGACATGATTTTACTAGTATGTCTTAATATAGCTGGTTGATACACAGGGGCAGAATAAATGTCAGCCTGCTTGCATGTGGAATATGACCAGAGCTGAGTCTGATATACAAAACAAACGAACAGTCATCAAACACCGTAACTGTTCCGGTACTGATCGTTTATTGTAGTGCAGGAATAAGGAATGTAATACTAATCTAAATGGAATTTATCTTTAAAAAGTTTTTAAAGCATTTATTTTTTTATGTCGAGGTAACTATTACTGCAATTGTCAGAACAACAGCACGATCAAAAAATTAGTGGAGTAGGTCTCGTTTTTGCCATTTGTGAGCTAACGATGGCAAATGCTCCTATTGACCTCCACCGCCGACGACTGAAATCGGCGCTGAGTGCTAATCGCTGGTAATCTGGAGACAATTAGGAAGCGGGCGGGCGGCGTGCGCGGCGCAGGACTCCAGGTCCCGTCGTGCCCCGCGTCCGTTACGCTTCGCCGCTGTGGGCAAAGCAGCCGCTTTGAATGATCGGATGAAGAGAAGCGAGTCAGTGCAGAGGCTGGGCCGGCTGGCAGTAGGATCTGTGGGGCGAAAGGAAGAGAAAGGGGGAGGATCTGGGAAAAAAGGGGTTGCTTCTGTAACTCTGATCGAAGAGATTGGAATGGAAATACTGATATAAATATGCCTGGCTGCACTGGGAGATTACGGTGCCCGTTTCAAGATAAGTATTAAAACGGGACAAACGGCAATCTAGAGGTGAGACCACTTAAATATTTTAATATGGTAAAAACAACGTAAATAAAAAATTCCTACAATATTTGACGTATTAATGTTATTTTTTAGTGAGCGGAATAGCTTACAGAAGTGTTTTTGTACTTAAAACACTCCGCTCTGTATAGTTGTTTATGCTGTTATAATTGGTATGCATGCATGTGAGTTTTGACATAATAAAATGTAACGCGACATGCCTCCCATGTTCTAAGATTATTTGCCATACGAGAATTTTTCGCTTATGTCATTTGCCTTTATATTAAATGTCATTGTTTCTTATGCAAATCCGATGCCGTGGATGATCGGTATTCACCAGCCTATTATTGCTATTTAAAATCTAATGCGTAATAAAAATGGTAATTTAAACATAACAACTCTCAAATTATTGTTAAACCAGAAATTATTGCGAGTTACTGCATACCCACTAACTACTCGTGACTGACTGTCTAGATGATAACACTACATTGTGAATAAAAGCCTTTTTTGATGCTTGTAGGTTTAGTCATTGCAATAAATAAAGAAACGCAGTTTATAGGTAGCATCCCATACATGACGAGACTCATTTACAGGTACAAAGGGCAGGGGGATAATATAGATCAGAATATAACGGTGAGGTCTGCGCATTTGAATGATCTGGAAAATAACCGGCAATCGCAATCGCAGTTTAGTGTGTTCCGCATTTCTGTTTCCATATACTGTATATTAGAACCAATTAAAGTTTGTAGTTTAGGTACTTGACTCGACGAATCCTATGTTTGACTTGGAGTTCGGGCGTTTTTTCCCCCTGCAGTGAAGTGGAAATCCCTGGCAGAATTGGAGTTAAGGAGCCTCAGCCACAGGGGGGCCTGTGTAACATGGAAGGTGCCCAAGTCGGCTCATGTTTCACACACTTCGCTTCGTGAAGGAGCCCCGCATCACTTTATCCGCGAAGTAATCCGGGCGCCTTCTCTCTTCATGCGCCCAAGCAAAGTATCTCAGAGTGAAACATCTGCTGCATAAGTATAATATAAGATAACGACGGCATCTGCTCCAAAATGTACGCACCGTTACGTTAAAACTGAAGACATCGCACGGACGTCACTCCATCTACAGATAATGGTGATACGAGGAAAACACTAAAAGCCAATAAATGGATAATTTTTAATGCTGTTTTATAAGAAGACATTTCCTGCATTACCCAGAATACTGAAAAGGCATATTGTTTTTAACCCTTCGATGTATTAATCTACGATATTAAGTCTCTAACCATTCGGCTGGACACAAACTGGATAAGGCACTGTGAAGGAGTGTGGATGTGGGTAGAGATGCAAGACTGAAGTTGGGCAGCCTTGGCACTACACCACCAAGGATGCCGAGAGCCTCATGAGGAGTAGCTGGAACAGCAGATTTTCAGCATGGCCCAGACAAGCTTGTTACAAGGGAAGCGATTTTACTGCCGGGAGTGGGTCTTCCATAAGCTCCAGCACTGTTTGCAGGAGAATGCTGGTGGGGCCTCACCGCTGAGTTCTGTACCTCATTCTGCCGATGGAGTTGGATCGGGGAAGGGCATGCCCTCCGGGGTGTTGCTGGTGGGTGGGCCAGGCAGTGGAAAAACAGCCCTGTGTACGGAGCTGCTGTGGCCTGGCTCAGCCCAGGGTACCCACCGTGGTTTGCACCGTCAAACCTTGGCCTTCCACTTCTGCCGGGCGGAGGATTCAGACACGCTGTGCGCGGGCCGCTTTGTGCGTGGCCTAGTGGCTCAAATCGGCCGCAGCGGGCTGCTCCGGGGCTATGAGGAGAAGGTGCGGGAGTTGGGTGCACAGAGCGCCCTACAGCCCGGAGAGTGCGAGAGGAACCCTATGGAGGCATTTAGGAGGTGAGCATGTGCTGACCTCGCCGTACATGATGGCGCCTGTGATATCATTTAGTACTATGCCAGCTGTCAAGCTTAATTTTTCATGTATAAAGGTATCTATTTTATTAAAGATGATGTCTCAAGTCACTGATGTCTTAGTTCAAAATGAACTAGGTTAACACACATTCTTCTTCCTGGAGTCCTTCCAAATTGGTAGCTATTGAAAGATTGTTGGTAATACCATATCACTGGAACAGCTGGTCTGGGAATTTAACCTGACAGACGTGGTCGCATATCTGTCCATCTGCCATTTGTCAGACACCTGAGAAAAGTGGGTCAGACACTCAGTAAGGTGAACCTCTTGAAAAATGGTGGCCATGTAAGGGGGAACGGGGAGAGATAAATTGTATTGTGTTAAAATTATGCTCATGGGAGTTTTACTTAGACAACAGATCAAGGGCAGATCAAAAAGTGATTGGTTCAGAGAGATAACCAATCAGATCTTGTGTCAGATGTCAGACCAACCAATCAGATGTCTTGGTCCCGCCTCCTCTAGTTGCTTGGGCCCACCTTCTTACAATCTGATTGGTTATGTGTCTGACCAATCATTTTTTGTACTGCCCTCAGAACATGTTTGTGTAAAACTCCCATGAGCTAAAATTATCAATAGGCTTTTCCAATTGTTGAACTCATCCTCAGTCTCACAGATGTTGCAAACGCGCCAAGGTTCGATCCGTTCTGTGGTTTGGATCCGAGGTTATGGCTGTTTTCTCAGGGTTATGGAATTCAGAGCTTTACCCACAAGACCATTTAAAATAAAAAAAAAAAACAAGGAGAACAGGGAAGGCAGACGTCAGCCCCGCCTGAGCGCTGTGGAACAATGGGGCTTGTTTTCACTGGAGCTTCCCTCTCAGTTGGTCTTGAGCTGTGAGAGATGGCTTTGGCAGTCTGCGCTATCAGCAGACGATCGGGGTTTGCGTTTGTTAGAGAAATATTTGTGCTCCGAAGACTGCTCTATCACCTTCCCGGGCGTGGGGCCGCTATAGCTATCATTGTAAACAGATAATTTAGTCTCCCCTGATTATCAGATTGGAGGTATCTCTTCTGTCATAGTGATTTCTCCAGGCTGTGTTTACGGGGCTCTAAGCTGGCTGCTTGATTTGAAAGAGGGGTGAATGGTTTCCTTTATAAAAGTCACTACTGTTGCGCTTTGGATTTTTCTCTGCAATTAGCCACTTTTACACTCTCAGAAGATAGGGTACCAATTTATATTTTTGCTGTATACCTCAAGAGTCCTCAAACATCCCCAAGGTACTGTACAAACAACATTAATGTTACCCCAATGGTACAAAAATGTTCCCCAGAATCCATTCCGTACCTTAAAAGGTACAATTACCTACAGTTAGGGTACAATGGGCAGACCCATGAGGATCCAGCCCCAGTGACAAGCAAAGATGCAAATGGAACCCTGAGAGTGTAGAAGACCTCCATTTTTACTTCAACAATATTAATTGGAACAAGTGCCATCAAAATGGGAAAGAATAGCAGTTATTTATGGTTTCATTTGAAAATTACCACATCACACTTTCCTTCCTGTAGAAATGATCAGATTAATTAAAACATACTGTTTATGGAACAAATTGGGAACTTTAATTTCCGCCATTAGATGAGCAAATTAGTTCAGCGCTAATGGGAAATTAGTGAAAAGAATCTTTTTATCATAGAGGTGTTTTATGATTACGTCTCAGCATATAGATTCTCGTGTCACAACTGCAGAATTCATAGGACAGTTGCTACGTAGCCATATACCAGCCCATTACAATATGTCACATTGTTGCCAGCACAGTCAACCATTAAGCAAGAACCAGATTCCGCCTTGCATCTTGGTAATATGTTTATTTCCAGTTCAGCTCTCTTTAGATGATACCTCTGTCAGTGTGAATCTCCCTTCAACAGCCTCTCAGAAATCAAAGCCATAGAGGAATCATGGAGCAAATCTATCCAAATGTATAAACCCCCTTGGCTGTTCTTTGCAGTTGGAGTCTTTAGATGATAAATTCTTCTTCCAAATGCTTTGAGTAAAGCAGTTACGGGGGGGGGGGGTATTAATATGCAGTGAAGGTTTTTGCCTTTGGCGAATGAGTTGATCAGTCTTCAGCACATGTCACCCATAATGCTTTCTGCTACCCTACTATGGGCATATTGTTGATATGGAATTCCTTTTGATTGACTGTTGACAGGCTGTTCCCATCCATCTGCCAGTAACTTTCTTTTTTTTACTGGAATTTGGACCTTCACGTTGACACGCAACTATGTCATGTAACCTTGTTAAGAACAAGAAACAGATTGACACGAAATCTGTTTTTGGGCATGTGTCCTCCATGTATGTGGCCTCTGAGTGTCCTTAGAGGAGGGAGCTTGTGTATGACACAGATGAAGCAGGATGGTAACCCCCCCTGTGCTCACTCATATGACTCATGACAATGTTCCCTTGCCCACATAGGAAACTGCTTAGTAAAAGTTAAAACAGTAAACAAACTCAAACTACAAAGTGTCAGCTTACCCAGTCCTTGCCAGATATTTAGGGAAGGAGATTATTAAAGACATTTTGGTCGATAATCAGTTCCATAGGCGAGGATGCCGATTATTCCAGAAATGTCTGGTTTCTATAAGCCAATTGATTGTCTGGTACAAGGATGTGTGTCTCAGCATTTTGAGGATGTATGTGTGTATGTATGTGATATTAGTATTAAGTAGCATGGCAGCTTGATTCCCAAACTGAATGAATTATTAAATTCAAGTCTGGACTCCGTCCTGAAACTGAACAAAGAATAAGGTCTAATCTGAGCCCAGCTGGAGCCTTGGCCTATACTGAAATGATACTTCAGTCCAAACCTAAACCTGAACCTAAGCTTGAGACCAAGTCAAAGTACAAACCTAAGCCCAAAGTCAAAACACAAACCTGAACCCAAGCATGAATGTGACACATACAGTTCTTTTATTTCACTACTTGGCTCAGGTTTTTAGAAGGCACTCATCTTGGGGAGAAGCAGGAGGGCATTCTAGAGTGACACATGCATGTCTCAGTTTGACCTGTAGCTAAACTGTAAAAACAAACAGTAGAACAGAGAGGTGATGATGATAAGGATGATAATAATATGTTGTCATTGTTATTACTATTTTGCATGCTATCGTATACATTATATTTCAAATATATGGATATGGATGTATATGGATAAAGATGTTAAAGTTCTGTATAGTCTGGGCATACCCCAGTCACATATTTTCCTAACCAATTCAGCGCGATAACAAAAGGATTTGAAATAGTTTTTAGCACATTTGTAATATCAAGTTAATTTGCTTTTTCAAACACCAGTTTAATTAGTTTTGAAATATTTATAAGGCGTAGGCACACACTAAAAAACAATGGCGTGTCTAATGTGAAAAGGAAATGTAACAGCCAATATTTAGGCATTTCGAACATGGAATTCAGTAAATATTAATGGCTTAAATGGTATTAATCATTTGTACCTGTTAGGTAATCATGTATGCAAAAGGTTGCTTCAGAAAAAAAGTACATTTTTTGCACATATTCAGCTGCATATTGGATAATATATATTTAATAAATATTCGCACCATATAATGGGAGTTTGTCTGATTAATAACTAAAAACAAACTGCAGTCTATTGATTAAGCTCATTTTAAACATTTAGGTAGCTGAACACTCAGTGAAGCAGTTGTGTTGGGAATCGCAGGTCCGAGGTACAGCGATTTCCTTCCAGAACCTGGCTCAGGAACAATTGTGTAAAGCATTCTTACCTGTCAGGACAATAACATATGAATCACCTTTTTAGTAATATATTCCACATGAATTTGGTAATCATCCTGGATTATATTGTATAAAATGACACAATGTATTAAATTGACTTGTTTTAGTTTGTCAGTGCGGCTCCTCTCGGAAAGTGAGTTCCTGGCTATACATCGTGGCCAGCGATGGATATATTTAAGTTGTCAGGTAACCGGTATAGAGTTAAACACCATCTCCCTCATCAATTCGGACAAGATTTGACTGCTAGCGGCATTATGGGGTTAGGGTTAGGGTTATCAGCAGAAATTATCACTTCCATTACAAATACAAAGCAGCTGGGTTAGTGTCCTCTGCAATGGGTCCTTCACAGACACAGACTGCATTTTCTTTGCTATTGGCCCTTGGTGCCAATTTCTCTGTTGATTTTGATAACTGAAGCACCATCATCTTCCTGATGATGAAGTCGTTGAAACCTGACTGTGATTTATCTAGCTCGCCTGTCTTTGATTTTTGATTAAAGCATTTCGCAGCTTTCTTGTGGCACTGTAATATCTTGATTTTTGCATTCTCAGTGTCAGCTAAAAGGAGTATTTTTGCCTTGTGCAGAAGATGATATTTGATGTTAGAAATGCACCAGTGGGCGCGTATGTGTGCATATACACAAACATACATCAAAACGGCTCAAAAATGAATAATGCCTCTATCCATTCATCTATGGGTTTTTCAGTCTTTTGTCCTGGTTATGGTAAAAACTAGATCATCTAGTAACATCTAGCACATTAAAATATATATATATCAATGCGGGTCCAGCTTCACGGGGGGGCAGGCCTGGCCCACCCAATCACAAGGCTGGCCCAGCCTCAATATAGTTTTTTTTTTTTATATGTAACTGCGCCCCCCCCCAAAAAAAAAAACTTACCGAGAGCTGGAGCCGGGCCTGTATCAATGGTAGATGCACAAATAAATGCAAGGTAGATGCAAGGAGATGGCACAACACAGCTTCTGGAATGCTGTATTTTTGAGTGTTTCTGAAGCTTATCCCATCTTCTGCATTTTGAGGTCCAGTATAATATAGTAATTAATCTATTTTCCCAAAACCTCTTGCACTCTGCAATTTTACAAGGTTGGAGTCCATCCCAGAAAGAATAGAATACCCTTTATACAAGATGCTAGAACATTACTAGACACATGCTGATATACAGCTGACAATTTACAGGCACCCAATCACACTGGGATGAGTGGTGTAAAGACCAAATTTAAGCCTGTACAAATGATGAGGTCCTAATGCTAACTATTGGTTACCATTATTGAGTAGCTGCTGACATGTCAATGCTGGAGGTCAGGCTTTCAAATAAACATTGTGGAAGTACGAGTTGTAGCTGCTCTGCGCATTGCCAGTACTGTCTGGTTTTTTTTTGTAATTTTTCCAGTTTAACATTACGTCACAGGTACTGCAAAGGCACTGAGCAATGGTAGAGGGTTTATTTGGGGTTATTTTAAAGAGGGTATAGTCCTATAGTGGAGTACTTAAATGCCATGATCTTGTAACCTGAACTCACTCAGTTCTAATCCCAGGAATGGCCTAGCTGTCCTTGAGTGTCATACAGAACTCCATCCATTTTACATAATTCATTATACTTTCCAGGGTTATGGTGAGGCTGTCGCAGGAGGCACAGAGCCTGAGGCAGGGGATCCTGGAGAGGATGCCAGTCCGTTGTAGGGCACACACACTGCGGGAAATTTAGAGGCACCAATTTGCCTTGCGGCATGGTTTTGACTGTTGGAGAAAACTGGATTATCTGTAGGAAATAGGGAATATACAGCCCTACAGTGCTTCCCAATGAGTCACTGTGCCCACCGACTTAACTAGAATTACTCCGCTAAGAATAGCCAGCTGTGCGTGGTAAAGACTGTGAGTGTTCCCAAGATGAAAGATATAACATCATTTAACAATGACTGATGTAGTCTGTAGTCCAACAGGTGACCATCACTTAGTCACTTAGTCACTTCTTCCCTTTGCTGCTCTTCAGATTATTGCTGCCTCAGAGAAGCAGGCCAGTTCATGCCTCACAAGTGAAGTGTGTTAGGAGAAGCTCCACTTAGGTTATACTGACCACAGTTCTGCTCTTATAGGTATCATTCAGTGAAGACTTGTAGGTGTTTACGTAGGGCTGGGCGATAAAACGATAACGATATGTATCGCGATAGACACGTGATCGATATCAATAAAAAATGTGTTCGAT
>JAODKM010000048.1:5366853-5419862 GCA_026780845.1 Petrocephalus sullivani | reverse complement strand
AGGGGGGTGGGGGGGTGCTGGCTGCAGTTGCTCCCTTGTCTGGCCCCCGTGTGATCTCTGGAGCCTGGCTTCACGCCCTGCTGCTGGCGGTTGGGGGAGTGTGGGGTGGGGGGTTTAGGCTAAGTAAGCTAATCAGCCCAAACCAGGAGAGACCGGGTGAGTTGAAAGAGGCAGTTTAACTGGGCTAGAGGGAGTGGGAGGTGGTTTAATTAGAGGAGGAGGGTGTAAGGGATGGATCATGCCGGATGGACCTCCAAAGCCTGGTATTGCTCAGCCTAGTTAGAGGTCAGACAGGATGCAAGTCAGCCATTTAGTACCAAATTGGGGCTTGTTTTTAATGCTGTATGGACTTTTTGGTTCAAGTCTTGTGATCATTAAAGGCGCTAAGGAACTCTTCCACAGTAGCAGATATTGCCACTATGCCATCCTGGTTGTGAATCAGTCCTTAGTGACCCATTCATAAGATAAAAAGACAGAGGTGCTGCTTAAACTGCTGTTTGACTTTGCATACTTTATCCCTCGTTTCAGCCAATCCTGTAAAAGCTGAGCTGCTCACTGATTGGTTCTTATCTGGTTACTTCCTGTAAAATATTGTGCACATACAATACGAGTTGCCCTTGTTTGTACAGTTACTTGCATCGCAACTTGTCTGTCGGGCACTGAGCAACAGACCAATGGTTCATGATTAACAATTACTATTTCTTTCTGTATTATTCTCTTCCAAGGTAGTGCAACCCTCATTAGTAAGACTGATTTTGATTTGTCTTACAACCCTGTGATGAGGTCAGTAGTAACGGGAATTTTCTTCTTCGTCCTGATTTCACTGAAGGTGCTAAGTTAATTGACCACAAACATGCCTCAACAAGCTTTTCTTCAGTGCTTCTGAATGGCAGAGTGTACAGCCCCATGCCTAAGTTAGCATTTATTACACATATTTTGTTCTATTCATTCTATAGTGTAGTAACTGTTAACTATAGTATAGTAACTGTTAACTGTAACAGTTACTATACCACAGTTAACTACAGCTGATGCCCTTGAACCTAATAAGATGAATTCAAACTTGAAGCTAATCAGAGGCAGTAGATAAGAATCTGTCAGAAACTTTGCTGACCCCCTTCTACCATCAAAATCTTTTACGACCAGTCTGCATTTTTTTTTTACAATAGGAAATTGAGATTCATGTCTTCCCTTCTATACATATCCACTGTGGCTAGTTAATACTGCTCTCATCTGATGTTTGCTCATTTTCAAGACATTGTCTTTTAAAAATAACTCACGATCAATATTCAGTATTCAAATGAAGCAACGTGAGATTACGTGGATTAAATCTGCCCCAGGTCATACAGTGGAAATTTACAGAGGATAGAAGCTCGATTTTTAAAGGGGGGGGCGTGTGGTGATGTAAGCTAAACAAGGAAATGCTTCCAGAAACCACTTTGTGGTGACCGCTTTTAGGCAGCCTGTTCTGTAATGCGCTGGAAATGCCGAAGGCGGTGGCTGACATGGTAACCTGTTACACCGGTAGTATCCCTAGTTATTTTGAGGTTCTAGTCAGTTTTCACAGATTCCCTGCTTGGGTTTATTCAGTTGCGGTCCTTCTCCCCCTTGCCTGCCCTGTAGAGGCCATGAGTGGGAAAGCTACAGGTGGTGGACCTTGGATTTGTAGGTGGCCAGGCCTGTCTTCTCCATGCTACAGTAGATGCAGGTGTCCTGGGTGGGCAGGGGCAAGGCGGGGGTGGGGTCAAAAGAGATCACAATGCTTTTTGCATGAGCCGTAACCCCCCCAAGGCCCCTAGGTCTGGACTATCTTGCTCCTTGGGTTCTGGGTGGCAGTAATGTTCCCCCCCCCGCCCAGGTTCCCAGTCAGCTGGAACCAAGGAGAAAAATGGGCTTCCAGTGTAAGCTTCACTGGCTTTCTTATGTGTTTTTGGTTGGGGGTGTGGGGGAGTGGCAGCTGTTGGAACTTCAGGCTTAACCCAAGCTCTGGTCCCCCCCCCACCGACTATTCTCCTTTTTTTTCTTTTTTTTTTTTGGTCCCCCTCTTTTCTGTGTCTTGGTGAGTGTACATCCTACTTTGTGGAGAGCCTTGGAATTAGGCCCTCCATTCGTAGGGCAGCAGCAGGGAGGGGAACTGGTGGTGTGTCTCTGCGTGTGAGACCTGTAGCGCGGGGATATACAGTGGCTGGGTAAGTCCACGCTTAGCCCTTTCTGTCGCAAAACCTTGCACGAAAATTTTGGGTATGTTCCCGGGGCGTAGGAAGTGCTGGGGATCCACATCCCTCCACATCCTCCTCCTCTGTCCCGTTTTGATTTGGGTGGGGGTGATGACCCTGAATTTGCCCCGGCTTTTGTCGGTGTAACATCTCCCGGTTTCTGGGGTCTATCCTGACCCTTTAGCCTCGCATATTTTCCATCAACTATTCTGAAAAGTTTACGCTTTCTGTGTGACGGTACATTCGATGTATGTGATTTGAGGTGGTTTTTGGGTCTTTGGCTTGACGATGTGGTATATTTTCCTTGCCTCAGACTTCTGCTGTCTTTTTAATAACCATTTTTTAGCTGATCCAGCCTTTTGCTGGAATTAGCTCAACATTGATATTGTTTCTATTGTTGCTATCCTGTCGTTGGTTTCATTCAGTTGGTACAGATGGGCGGTTTACACATCCCTAATTAGCCTCGTTAATTAGCAATGAACGGCAGTTCTTGTGTGCCACAGTTTTAACCACTAAAGTTTAACAAGTGTGATTGAATGAAGGAAATTATGATCTCTTTACCAATTAAAAAAAAAAGTAACAAGTTGTATTAATGATATAATAGTCCCTGGCATTGGTATACTGTCTATGCGTATTATCAGGATACTTTTGAGTGTTATTTTGTTGTTTAGATTATTCTTAGTTTTTTCTGTTAATTATTTACAGCTGTAGAGAGATGTTGATATCTTCATCCTTACGATTTGATCAGTTCAATAAATTTCTCAGTTTAAATATGCTTGAATTTGACCAACATTAAACACGATAGTGGGAATGTCACTGACAGCCATTTCTTGCACCGTGGGACGTAGCGGCTTTGCAAGTGGAGTTTCCCGGGCCGGCCTCCATCATTCTCTGTACATCCTCTTGCTCTTCACACCATGGTCCATTGTAACCTGTGCCTGACACCTCTTGCATTATTCTGAAAGCTTCTTGTTGTTCCACGAAGGCTTGTGAAACATGTTATGATGTATTTGTAAGAGATACCCTATGGCTTTTAAATGAAGGTCCTTTTTGTGAATAGATATAATTGATTGAATAGAATAAAGTGAGAAAGTGTTTGTGTGCGTCAGTGTTTGTGTGTGTGTAATATTGAGGTCTGTGTTTGGGGTGGTGTGTAACTCTGCGGATTAGGTTCTGTGTCTGTGATCAGAACGTTCCATCCATCCATCCATTTCCTACCGCTTTTCCGGGTTGGGTCGCGAGGCAGCAGCCTAAGCAGGGTAGCCCAGACTTCCCTCTCCTCGGCCACTTCGTCCAGCTATTCTGGGAGAATCCCAGCGTGTCCTGGGTCTCCCCCGGGGCCTCCTCCTAGTGGGACATGCCCGAAACACCTCACCAGGGAGGCGTCCAGGAAGCATCCTGACCATATGCCCGAGCCACCTCATCTGGCTCCTCTCGATGCGGAGGAGCAGCGGCTCTACTCTGAGCTCCCCCCGAATGACCGAGCTTCTCACCCTATCTCTAAGGGAGAGCCCAGCCACCCTGCAGAGGAAACTCATTTCGGCCGCTTGTATTCGCGATCTCGTTCTTTCGGTCACTACCCACAGCTCATGACCATAGGGGAGGGTAGGAACGTAGATCAACTGGTAAATCGAGAGCTTTGCCTTTTGCCTTCTGATCACCCCTCCATGAGCCGACACAACATCGTGGTGGTTTGCGTGTTCCAATGAACCCAGGAGCTAAGTTGTCTGGGGCTTTATGCCCCAGGTAGGGTCACCCAAGGCAAATGGGTCCTAGGTGAGGAACCAGACAAAATGCGGCTCAAAAGACCCCCTATGATGAACGCAACCATGGATTTACAGTTTCCCTCGCCCGGACTCGGGTCACCGGGCCCCCCCCCCGGAGCCAGGCCTGGGGGAGGGGCTCGATGGCGAGCGCCTGGTGGCCAGGCCTGCACCCATGGGGCCTGGCCGGGCACAGCCCGAAGAAGGAATTTGGGTCCCCCCCTCCAATGGGTTCACCACCTGTAGAAGGGGCCAAGGAGGTTGGGTGCAGTGTGAGCTGGGCGGTGGCTGAAGGCAGGGACCTTGGCAGTCCAATCCTCGACTGCAGAAGCTAGCTCTAGGGGGATGGAATGTCACCTCTCTGGTGGGGAAGGAGCCGGAGCTGGTGTGCGAGGTTATGAGGTTCCGGCTAGATATAGTTGGGTTCACCTTGATGCATGGCTTGGGCTCTGGAACCAGTCTCCTTGAGGGGGGTTGGACACTCTTCCACTCTGGAGTTGCTCACGGGGAGAGGCGCCGGGCAGGAGTGGGCATACTTATTGCCCCCTGGCTGGGCGCCTGTACATTGGGGTTCACCACGGTGGACGAGAGGGTAGCCTCCCTTCGCCTACGGGTGGGGGGACGGGTCCTAACTGTTGTTTGCGCTATGCGCCAAACAGCAGTTCAGAATAGCCACCCTTTTTGGAGTCCTTGGAAGGGGTGTTGGAGATCAGAAGGTTGTCAGTTCAAATCCCCTAGGTGGCAGAATGATTCTGCCATTGGGCTCTTGAACACGGTCCATAACCCCCAACTGCTCTAGGGACTAACAGAGCCTGCTTTCTCAAAAAAAAAATATGTATGTCACTTTGGATGCAATTCTCTGTTGAATAAATGTAACAAATATATGAAAATTGGCGCCAGCGGAGTTGACGCCAAACAACGTGATTCAGCCACTCAGCTGTGGTCTTGACATCATTACAGGCATTTTTTTGTGGTCGTTTGAGAAGGAGAACCAGGTCTGTGATGTGCTGTCATAGCTGCAGATTACTGGATCCATGCTAGCTTTTAGGCAGCAGTGTGAGCAGCCCCCATCAGCAAGCAGGCCAGGATGGACGACGGATGAGCAAAACCAGAATTACTGCTGCACTGAAGACGTGACGGTGGAGAGGGAGAAGGCTATGTTTGTGCTTTAGGCTGGGGGGCCTACAATGTGGTATGTGCTCTACTACCCCAATTTAGGCCCTTCCCTCCACCTCAAGCACCTCTCTGCCTGGAAATATCCTCCTTCAGACTGCTTAACTTGAACAGGGTCACTGGGGGGGGGGCATATCCCAGGCGGCACAGGGCACAAGGAGGGGGAACACCCTGAATGAGATGCCAGTCGATATGCCTGATGCATTCTGTAAATTAGGCCTTTGTTTTTTGGTGGGGGTGGGATTGATATTTATTTAGTGTTTTCAGTGCATTCAGTTTTGGTTAAAATGGCTGAATCCAAACAACAGACAGTTTTTACATTTTGCTAAAATCCATTCTCTGTGTATAGGTTAAGTATATCAGTTGCCATAATAATTATCAGATTTGTGATGCCGTTAATGCTTTTATGATGTCTGATGCCCGCCGTTCATTCTAGAAATGGCTTGTTAATAAAAGAGTATTATTCATGAATAACTTCATTCTTATTCATGTTTTTTTTTTTAATCATTTTCTGTTCGTGAAATTAAAACCAGTCAAGGTTGTTCCTCTGCCTGCAGGAAGAATGTTTTTTAATCTATTTGCTTATCTCAGCGTTCAGTCGTGGTCCATGCAGCACGGGACTTCCAGGTCACTTCTGACAACGTGCCATTCCTTAACACGTTTCTGATTGTCGTAACAGCCCCTCTCCCCTGGTATATTCGAAACTACAAAGCAGAGCTGGTGGAGAATTGGAGGTAGATATTAAACTTCAACCTGCGCTTTTGCTGGGAAAGTGGATACCTACTGTGCAAATATATGTAAGAAATGATGGTTTGTCTGTCATTGTGGTCATTATGAGTGAAGCTAAAACCTCTAGACTGCGCTTTCTCCTTGTGATTTTATGTGATGGTTGTAAAAAAAAAAAATGAAACTAGGAAAAATTTAATTGCATATTAGGCAGGCAGCATTTAATTATGTAGAGTACGCCAATTAATAAACTAATTGCCTATAGCAAGTATACCTTATATTATACACTAAAAGTTGAGATGAGTAAGCTTTGCCTACTGGGAAATGGTTTCATACAGAGTACAAATGTTTCTCATGATTCTGTGGTTTGAAACATCCATGCAAACATCCTCCATGACCTTATCTAGCACAGGGTCTTGGTGAGATTACAACCTATCGCTGGCTGCACAGGCCTCAAGGCTGGGTACACCCTGGATGGGATGCTAGTCCATTACAAGGCACAGAAACACCAGGGGCAATTTAGAGATGTCAGGTTTTCATAAATTCAGGAAACTGTTTCCGATTTGTTTTCCAGCACAAAGGACATGGCAGGTCTGAGTAAGGGGCTAAAGAAATAATTAGTGTCATCCGAGGCGGTTCTTGCGGCGTCCTTATAGCTGTCAGCCAGGTCCGGCCTCGCCGCTCTCACGAGCCCTGCTCTTCTGATGTCCCGCTGATAGATTCTGGCAGTGGAACAAAACATCACCGTGGCCCCCCACCTCTGGCCCGGGGTCCCCCCTTTGCCGCTCTGCCCCGGTGTTTCGAATTCAAGTTCAGTGAAGAGAGCAGGAGACGTCAATTACAATTAGCCATATTAATCATTTTAATTAAGCAATGCGTTAATATTGAATCAAATTATTGTAGCTGTGACAGAGGGAAGGAAGCATCCTTGTGTGACATTATTCATTTAGGTTTTTTTCCTCGTTTTTTTAAAAAGAAGAATAAAATGACATTCTTGGTCTTTGGGCTCTAGCTATTTTCTCATGGTGCTGATTTTGGGTTGCGTATTAAGGTCGGGGTAATGATCTTCAGCTTCCATGTGCCTGGTGTCAGGGATGGTTGAGTGCTGATCGCTGGACGCCCCCTCAAACCTGCATCATTTGGGGATGTTAAAAGATGAAATGCTCTTCCTCAAGGCTCACTTCTGAAGCAGCCCCTACCTCTTTAAATGTAGATTGATTGTTTAAAAAAAAGAAAGAAAGAAAAAGAGAATGGGGAAAAAATCTGTCACCATCTGGTGTTTGTTAATGACAGGGTTCCTTTTTTTAAAACCGCAGTGATGGGATTTTATTTACTGTACTTTGATGTTGCTACATGCTACAGTAGGTAGAGGACTGTAAAGGGTAGTGAAAAATAAAAATTAAAATAAATATGTAGCATGTGTATATGTTTATGTGAATGGGGTGCATTGGAAAGACTTAGCAGTAAACCTTGTGACCTTGTATCTGAAGAGTTTATCTGCCTTCTGAACACAGTAACTTCCTGTGTTATAAGTGTCCTGTAGTGTCTGCAGGCAGCTCTGTGTGGCGGGAACCGTCAGCGGTCTCTGAGGTCCGGTTGGGTCCTCTGGGACCCTGTTCTCAAAAAAAAAAGCATCTGCAGCTGGCTATTCTTGGGGGAGCTCTCTTTGCATGAGCTGTATTATCAGTGAACGCATTTGGGGCACGAAGAGAGCTTGCCGAGGGGTGCCTGTCAGACCCACGCTGCCCTCCTTAAGCCAACGGGGCACCCATAATCCTCTTCACCAGCCGGAGTATCCGCGAGATGATGCGGGTGGAGGATTCCTGAGCATTGTGGTCAGGACTGCAGTGCAAAGCTCGGTGAGGTTTATGGATGCAGGGTCAGTAATGCTGGGAACCTGAGGCCTAACCAATAATCCGTTACTGTGATGGAATACATAGACAAGGCTACTTAGCCCACAGTGCTAAAGCGAACCCGTGGCTGGCCTCTCTCCTCCTGCTACACCTGAATGTGCTGCCCTCTGCCTTGTTCTCGGTGGTGCATCGGAAGTGGCTTGCTTGGCAGTATGGTGATGCATGTCCCTCATGGCATTACAGTTTTTTGTCTGAATGAATGGAGTAAAATGCTCCGTCCCTGTTGGTGCTTCCCGGACACTACAGTTTAAAAGCATATTTATCTAATTTGCGCTATTTACGCATAACAAAAGTGGCTATAAAAGTGGAAATTGAATGTTATTGTTTCATGCATATAGCAGCAATATTTTTCAATTTAACAGAATAGTCACTTCAGTGCATAACTATTGAATGTAAAACGCTATGATAAATACACTGGAGTGCGTTGGGGCATCCATTTCTTTTTTTTATGGAAACCCCTGCTATTTTTTTTCTTTTCTTAAAAACACAGCATAGCATTGCTTATAATTTTTTCCCTCTTATGTATTTTCCTTTGCGGAAACGGCTTAAGATCAGGTGTGATTCTTTCACGGCTAGCACAGACTGAAGATGCCCGCATTTTATTCCTATACGTATACGCGCACCTTTACCCACAAGCCCCATCTCCGTATGATCAGTAGCGGTGTAGTCCGGCCGGCTTAGCGTCCCGGTGCGGACTCGCCCGCCCACCTCTCACCCTCCCGCACGTTTCTCCCGCACTCTGCCCCCTTGTGCCCGCGTCCCGCCGGCCAAATGCCGCTCGCCAAGTAGGCAGTAATGTACGGCGCTTCGCGCTATAACTCCATCCGGGATTATTGTCCCTGAAACCCCCCAGTGGCGGCGGGGGCTTCGGACGGGCGGCCCAAGCTGCGCCCGTGACTATTCGCGCCTCGACGCGGGGCACTAATTACGGGGAGCACTGGCGAATATGCTCCGTCTCCTATTTCTGTATTAATTGCCGACATGGGGCACTTTCGTCCCGGCAGTTTATTAGAAGTGCCGTGCACGAGCTCGTCCTCGCGCCCCTGGTTAACGGTGTTTTTTAATGTTCGGCTCCGATGTAGCCCGAGGCCTGCGCCGGGCTGCGGGGCTGCGGGGCAGGAGCACTCGCCAAATGAATTCCCATTTCCATCCTAACATTTATCAAAACGCCGACCGTGAGCGATTCTTCTCCCCGTCCCCAGCTGTCAGCGAGCAGGTGCGGCGTGCAGATGCGGCGTCGGCCGCCTCCCAGACACCTTTCCTGCTCTCACCCCCTTCCGATACTCTATTCAGTTATTATAGCGAGTTCGTGCGCTCTTTTATTTGTAGCAAGCCTACGAGTTAAATGCTTTGTGTGTACATGCAGACTGTGGGCATAACGATACGAGTCCTCGCCTTTAATTTCAATTTTAATTTTAAGTTCTGCTCCACCCCCGTTTCCTCGTTAGACCTGCATGGCGACACATTGCATATAAACATATTTACGGTAATGAGAGTGATTGGCGTGGAGCCGAGTTTGGGCCCAAGAAATGGTGTCGCGGAAAATGTGCTTTATTATGGTCTGTTTCTTTGGTATGTATTTTTGGTATTTTTCCTTTTGTAGTTTGTTGTAAGATGCTTCAGTAGTGCGTTTTTAACAGGTTGGATTGATTGATTATATCGCTGGAATGCAGAAATATACTGTAGGTCGTGTCAGGTCTACCTTCCTCTGTCCAAAGGCATATAGATAGAAACACCACTTAGCCTAACTTGCCATTGTGTGTGTCCAATTCTGGGTGTAGGCCTACAACAGGCTCTGTCTTGCCAGCAACCCTGACCTGGATGGATGGATGGGTGGATGTGCTAATATGAAAATGGGAAATGAACTTAACAGTTTGGCTCATTGAAATATTATAATACAGTGATAATGCAGTGAAAAGCTGGGCTCCCTCAACTAAAATCACAAATGTAATTATTTAAATTCAGTTTCCTTTATTTTTCCTTTGCTTATTCATTGGAAAGCATTTTCTTTCTCTGATTAAGTCCCTGCTTGGCTAGGAGACATCAGAGACTTCCTGGGGGCCCAGGTTCTCTTACGGCGGTCCATGGTCGGCCTCAGGCATGACTGATCAGAGTAGTTTGTGCAGGGTGTAAATCTGACTTTCAGAGCTGTGGACACATGTCTGGTGAACAGCACCTATCTTTGATATCAGTGTTTCAAGATTGGTAGTAGACGCTCTTCAAACCGTAATGAATTAGTATCCTGTTTAAGTGATGCCAGGCAGTTTTGCTTGACCTGCCCATTTTACAACCAACCAAGAGGAAATGGAAGTTGTTTCCAAGGCAATAAGCGTGACAAGACCTCTGAGGCAGATCTCCTGGTATTTATTCAGATTAGAGCTAATCCATAGTCTTTCTTTTTCCACTTTTCCAAAACACCTGTGGGGCGTGATGTGAATACATTTTTGAGATGGGGGAAAAATGAAAAAATGAAATGGCAGAGATGAATTTCAAGATCTGTAATAGATTTTTTTTCATTAAGCGTCACTGTAGAAAAGTCTTATAATAATCAGCATTAAGCTGGCTTGAAGGTATATTAAAATGTCTTGTCTATGTTGGCCTGGAATCAATTTTGCAGATTGCAGACTGAGTCCTGTGATGGGATTTTTAGATGTATGCAGGAAGGAGGGAGTTATGGGGTTTGATGCTACGCTTCTCTTTTAAAGATGGAGGGCAGGCCAGCACTCTTGTTCTTAAATATGTGGTTATGTGACGGGTACTCAAACCTAAACTGTCATTCAGTCGTCTTATCAAACATTTTAGGTGACTACTGGTCATTGAAAGATGTTTAAGCTTAACTCGAATAAAATATTCCCCAAATGTAAAGAATTAATGAATAAAGTGGTGGTTTTTGCAAGGGCCTTAATTATTAGGTTTTTAACAGTTTGTTTGTTTTAATAGCTGTAGCGAAAGAAATTTATTAGTAATAGATTGGTAGTATAAAAATATTCTAAAAATATTTAAATTTGTTGTGCAATAACTACGAATTGTTTTAGAATTTGGGTATGAAGAAAAATAAGTAAATAAGCTAGAATGTTATTTACTGCAATGAGTGGTATTTCTACCGATGTTTTAATTTTTTTTTCATGGGTACTTCAGAAGTCCTTGATTTGGTGTTAAGTGGGCAAATTTGAAATCAAACAATAGGTAATAATGGCTGTTGTGCAGTCTGAGTTGGAACTGGCAGTTGTTATAGGACGTTAGCTGATTTAGCTTAATAAGTTTACAACATAAGTGGTTATTAGTTAAAACAACACTGACATTTATTAGCATATTAAAGCGAGGACAGGCATATAAGTGATCATTGATGGGGGCATTTTGGCCGTTGCTGTGTTTTCTGACTGTTATTGCAGGATCCCCTTGGTGTCCGTTCTGCTGTCACCTTAGTGTTCATCTTGGTACAGAAAGCACCAATATAGTGGGGAGAAAATAGGACTAGATCCCTTCAAAAAATAATGAGGATGGAAACAGTAGACGGCTTTTTGGGGAGGGAGCCAAGGAGGGGGGAAGTTGCTGTTCTTTAATACACAACTATATTTTTTAATTACTTTGGAGTTTTTGGAAGCAGTTTAACAGTTGCTTTCTGTTGTCTGTCAGAAAAAGAGGATGGATAGAATATGGAAGAAATTAATAAAAACATCCATAAAAAATATTCCAAGCTTTTAGCGATATTCGGCTCCTTTCAAATTAATTATGAATGAATGTAATGAATTGCATTTTCTTAAGTAGTCCTTTTTTTTTTTTAGAACATTTCTTGTACATAATTTTATATTTTAAATCAAAAGTCCCGTTTTTTCATTTATGTCTAGTAATTGGCTTATTTTGCAAGGATTTTTTCCAGCATGCATGTTAGTAACCATTGAAAGAGAAAAGTGTGCACTAAATAGATTCAGCTGCCTAAGATAAATTCCAGGGGTTGCTGGCAATGTGTTTAAACCCTGATTCTCTCTTTGTGGTCTTTGATTTTTGAACAATTTTTGAATCACTTTTAGAATTCAGGAAGCCTTTGGTGAGTGTAAGCAGTTATGTGTTTTCGCTTTGAGGTAGAGAAAAGAAAATGAAATCAGACTTTAAAATCAGCCAAAGTCACACGTAAAATCCATTCTTAGTGTTGCGTTCAAGAAATGAAAAGTGGCATGATATAGTGTAAACTAGGAAGCTACTTTCATCACTCACCCACCCATTTCATCCCCTCCAACTCGTGTGAGGTGCTCACTCTTCAGTGACTGGCATGGGGCTCGGGGGCGGGGGTGAGGAACCCCTTATCGAAACCTTGTCCAGCTTTCCCACCTGTTTCATTTCCAGCGCGTATTAACTTGCTGTCACGAATAGGTGACGTGGGAATTCAGTGGGAAATCGAAATTAAAACTTAAATGCGGCATTATTTAATTACCCTGCTGGCAGGCCATTTGCCTGGCACCGAATGGCGGGATTATTGTGTTTCCAATTTTCCTGCTCGGCCCCTTTCCTGCTGCGGCTCCCCCTAGGCCTGGCCCCCTCGCTGATAAATGCCATTGTGGCACACGACACACTAAATGACACACTTTTTGTTTCAGGAGCAGCCACCTGCCCTGTAGCGCACTGTGCAGAGGGAAGTTGCCATTAAAAATAAAAAAAAAAGATTTAAAATTTATGTAGGAGGTAGTATGTGTATCTGTTATTTCAGAAATCAGGAATCTAGAAAAGTTTCTGCTTAGGCCTATAGGTGTCTTTTTGTTGTCTTTGGCCCTGGAACATTTCAGCAGTGACCAGCTCATCTGGCCAGGCTGCTATATTCGAGAGCATGAGAGTCCAGTCTTGGTCTAATTTAAACATACTTATGAAATTTAGATAGATGCATAAATACTCATTCAATCAATCAGTCAGCCTCCATAGGGAATTTTGCGATTACAGCAGCAAATGCGAAGGGAGAAAAAGAGTCATTAGTATACTTAAACAAATTAGAAAATAAAAATATAAATTAGTAATTAAAATATAAACACAGAAATGAAGTCTTACTGTTATAGATGATTCAAATGTGCAAATACTCTGTAATGTGCAAAGAGTGATGTTCAATAATAAGTAACCAAATTTAGGTATTATCTTGAATGTGTAACCAACAGAACCCGTGAGATTTAAGCCAAAATATTAATATTAATTATAATGACAATTTATTATACGGTCTTGTAATCTGTGTAGTTAATCTCTTTTGTATTAGTATCTTATTTCTATATTTGATGTTACTTTTTCAATAAGGCGCATGTAAGTACATTATGTAAAACTTTACTGGGAGGTCTTTACATATACATATCATGCTATGTTTTAGACTTCAGTATAAAGGATGGAAGGCCATGGAGGTGGACAAGGCCTTGCTGTATGGGGGTTTTTCCACCGCAGCAAGTAGCATACTTTTGGTACTTTCGGTACCTCGATAAAGTACCAAAAGTTCGGTACTTCTTTTGTGTTGGTTTTCCACTGCTGTAAAAACTGATACCGGCACTGAATAAATGGACAGAGTGAGGCGGGGCACTTTGTACTGAATTCAAACAATGGCTGTAGTATGCAGCCGGACAATGTTGGATATTAAATCTAAACATCGCATGTTATGGACATGCAGTTTTTACATCGCTAGTGAGTTACATTAAGATCAGACTTTTTCTTACTTTCAGTTCTGCACAGACATTAAGGACAGCGCAGGGGGTTAATGTTTCGCTAAAACATTTTTACTTTGGCATAGGGAAAAAGCTTAGTTAACTTTGCAATTTTAATGATTATTCTTTGCATATATTATATTTATATCCAATATATGTTTATAAAATCAGTTTACCTCTGCTGCTTTTGCTTGGGCGCTGCATGCGTTCTCCGCGACGATCATAATCATTCTCACCCTTGCTATTTAAATCACTCCTAGACAGGTTTGTGAGGAATTTAAATTTTTTTTTAATTTTATGTTAACTAACTTATAAATACCCTAATATTAATTACAACAAAATCACATCACCATATCTGGAGATGCTCCAGTACAGTGCTGCAGTAGTATATTAAATAAAATCTCTTTAAACTTCTTGTTATGCCGAAGTACCAAAGACGTACCCCAACTGGTTAGGCACTTGGTACTAGTACTCGACCGGAAGCCAATGGAAAAGCAAAAGTACCGAACTTCGTGCAGAATTTGAATCAACTGTAGCGAAACGGCTCACAAAATCTACACGGACATGCTGCTGACCCCACCCCCCCTTCCGAAAGTAAACAGCGGAAGTAGCCTGAGAAAGGAAATCATTTAATGCTGGAGTGGCATGGGCTGTGTGGCAAACAGAATGAGATACGCTGGTGAGAGACACTGGAGGGGAGGCAGGATTTCACACTGACTGTGTGTTTTTAGGTGGCTTGTGCTGCTGCCTTTTTCTAAGTTTTTAGTTTATTTGCATACAATTTAATTACATTTGTGTGGTATAGGGAAGATAATTGTGAAAATGGCGAGGGATCGTAATGGATAATTTAGATAATTTATGTGGCATATGCGAAGGTCTTTCTAGGGACCAGTGACAAACTCACACATACACACACCCTGTGTGCTGATTCCTGATTTATTAGTCATTTTCTGGTGGGTCAATACATTGTGTATCTCGCACAGTTGTGCCTGTGTTAGCCAGGAGAGCCACTCTCAGCCTGGACTCTAAATTTCTATGCCTATTATCAGAAGATCGGCGGTTTGAGGCCTTGGCAGAACAATCACATGTCTGTGGGCCCTTGAGTGAGGCGCTTAACCCCCAGTTCTGTTGGCTGACCCTGCACTGTGATCCCCAATTTATGGAGAGCAAGATGGGGCAGGTGAAGAGAGGACTTCCAGTGTACTTGTACTTATGCAAATGGCACATAAAGAATTTATCTTTAACTTCATCATTGTGACCCTGAGATGTATTTATGGATGGAACAGTCTTTTCAAAACCCGTTTAAAGTGGAGAAAGGGCCATTTGTTAGTGCTGTGGGGTCAAGCTGAAGGGAGCGTACCGACAGCAGGAGGCTAGGATTGGGTGTGGCAGAATCTGGTTTCTTCATTACAACCAGCCTGTGGTTCAGGGAGCCCAGGGCAGTTAAACAGACAGCAGTGGGATGTTATTCCCATGCAGAGCCAATTGGTCTCGTCAGTGGCATCCCCCCACAGTGTGCCTGCCACGTGCGTGCTGATTGGAGTGCGCCGTTGCCATGCGGCCACCGTGCCACATCCTGCTGGGCGTTAATTGCCCTCTGTGGCTTGACGGGCATTTTTGGCCTAATGCCCCGCATACAGTAAGGGCGGGGGTGCCTGGTGCTCCCCTCAACAGAAATATTACGGTAACCCATCCCTAGAACCTGAATGGGAGATGGCATTGGCTAGGATACAGGTTTGATGGCCCTTAAATTTTATTTGCCCCCCCTGCCAGGGCACGTAATTGGACCA
Organism: Petrocephalus sullivani; assembly: GCA_026780845.1. Taxonomy (NCBI): domain Eukaryota; kingdom Metazoa; phylum Chordata; class Actinopteri; order Osteoglossiformes; family Mormyridae; genus Petrocephalus; species Petrocephalus sullivani. The sequence continues at coordinate 5,404,615 of JAODKM010000048.1, read as the reverse complement.
TATTGCAACACGGTTTGGCACCCTGTAACCCTCGGGCAAGTTAATCAACACCTTCCCTCCCACATTTCCACGCGAAACATCTACGGAGAACTGCGATTGTGCACCAGGAATGTGAGGGGGCCTTTCTTTTAACGCAAATGTTTAATCTCCATCAAGCTTTGCAACTCCATCAGTCACAGGTGCTTCTTCCTAGTTATCGCCAGGCAGGGAGTTCTTTGCAGATTCTATGCTGTGTAATAAGTTCAGTCCTATTTTGAAGAGTATATAGGTGGGAGGGCATTCTGAGCTTTGTTTGGTGTAAGGGGGGAGGTGGTGGCTGGGGCTTCTGCTGAGAACCCTCTGGACAGGAGGCAGGGTTGTCATCTCGATGGAGCAGCCTGCACTTCCACTTCTCAGCTCCCTCTGTCCAGGCTTTGTAGCATGCTTTCCGCCCTGTCCCCCAGCCCGTTTTCGTATTTAGTGGCCTCCGTCAGTACCATCCTCCCTGTGGCTCTTTTGCCATTTTTTTGAGTGTGATAGGTACCTTTTTTCCACTGTCTTCCATATCTCCCTCCCCCTCCAGTAGGAGGCAGTGCTCACAACCAGGTGCCTCATCAAGTAGTCAGTGTGTGAAATGCTCCATGGGCCTGCATTAGCAATGTTGCATTTTATCATCATTTTAGTATTCCCTGATAACAGCAAAGCCACCTGATTTCCTGTAGAGCGTAGGTACCTCTTTTTGGTTGCTTAGGTGACATTTTTCAAGTCGCTCACACTCTGAGACTGTCCGGGATAGGAACTTGATGATTATGAGTATGGTTCCCCATACAACCATGAGCATCATACATACCCCGCCCCGCATCACCCCCCCCGCCCCCGGCGTTGACCTCCTGGGATCCCATTGTGGTACGCAGGCCAGCTAATCCCACCATGTCGGCGCTGTATCAAACATGGCCTCTCCTTGGGACCGCCGGGTCCCCCTTCCGCTTTCTTTGTGGGGGGCGTCACCTTAATGGGAGAAGTCAACAGGGCTGCACAAAGGGGGAGTGAGTGTGGCCGTTTAATCGGGGTCAGCGGGGAGGAGCGTGGGGGGCTGGGGGGGCGACCTTTGAAGCATTTTCCTGCACAGATGCAGACTCCCTCCACCCTACCCCACCCCGGTGAAGTCATGTCGTTGGGGCATTATGCGGCTGCATGGTTACACTTGAGGGGGGTTGTTAGGGGAGACAGCCAGGGGGGTTCCGGAAAGCTGGGTGGGCGTGTGTGGGTCTGTGTGTGTGTGTGTGTGTGTGTGTTTGCCTGTTTCTGTGTGTTTTCTGTTGTTTTTTTTTTTTTTACATGTGTTTTTCCACGCTATCCTGTGTGTGTGTGTATGTGTGTGTGTGAGTGAGTATGGTGGCTGCCCCTGAGAATGTTCTGCACATGGCAGCAGTGTATATACCCTGGCTGTGTGCTCTGACGCGTTCCCTCTGACTGATGCTAACACTTTATTTCTAACATTGTCACTTTTTTGATTCCCTCTGGCTGCATTTGAGGTCTTCTTCCTCCTGCCTTGCCTTCTCTCTCAGGAGAGCTGGTGTTTATGGTTAATTAGTCACTCGTGGAGTGCCGGGCTGTTCCCACCTGGGATGGGGGACGGCAGCCTCCCGGAAATCACCCCCCGTTCGCTGCCAGTCAGCTGGGATCCACCGGGTGCCCCCCCACTCCACCTCGACTCGTTGTTTTGCTCTTTTTCACGTCCTATTAATTAGTGTCCCTCAGAGACAGGTAGCATCTGTCGCCGTCCCGCTGCCTACCTCGCTCTCCACGCTCCAGGATAGCAGGCGCGTTGGGCGTCGCGCATTTTTGGGCCCATCGACGAGAGGTCGTTCACGGAATTCTGCGCCCTTGCCAACGGCTGGCGGACGGGGACTACAGTGCCTCCTGTCTGCAGCAGAGGGGATTGCAGCGGGGGTGGCAAAGTGGCAGTTTGTAGAAAGGGAAAGTTCACTTAAAAATCCCACGTCGTTTGCTAAAAACATGATTCCTCCTATTTCATTTGAAATGGCCTCATTTTATCTACGGCTTGCTGTAATATTTTAGCCCCCTTTCTGCCCTGAAATTCCCATGTTCTTACCTCCTGGGCCGTGACAGTCCATCCTCTCTTGCAATTCTTCCCCCTTCCCTCCTCCCTCTTTTCTTTTGTGGGGAAGAGCTGATTAAATGAAAGTTTCCTATCCTTTGTGGTGAGGCTCTCCGGATCGAGCGTGCGTGGGCGGGCCCTGAATGGCCTTTGTGGGGTACAGGACCTAGCCTGAGCAGCCCCTTCACACAGCTGTTGGGTCTAGCTTCTAATTCTGCAAAACCAGGGTCTTTCCTGTGCCGTGGTCCTACTGCAGTCTGTTTGAGCCAGGGTTCTGCATCCCTACTCACTGGTATCACTATGGTCCTAGCATTCTGACGGGGTTTGATGCTGTGTCAGTTATGGGTCTGTGATGGAGAATTTTTGCTCTCCTGTCACCTCAGCACATCAGAATCTCGGAGTATTCCCCAGAGCACTGTCACCTCCCTCTGCCTGTAGCCTGGGACACGCTCTGGCGTTTACGGTGTGCTTCAGGCAACGTGTAAATGCGTGTCACACGATCTCACCACGCACGCCCGTAAGCTCCTGATTGGAACGATGAGGCTCTAAAGGTCGCTGAAAGTTAAACCCGCTGCTGGGTTAATCTGTCTGACTGTCAACAAAGCGGTTATCCTTCAGGTTAATCGCGGTGCAGCTGGCGGGAAGGCGGAGTTCGTCTTCAAGCATGTTTCCTCCGCGGGCTGCTATTGGCTGTGCTGGCTGCTGTACTGGGCATTACTGTTGCTGAGTGTCGTGCTGCACACGTCTCAATCCGTCGGGTGACCACACTGTGGTCAGCTATATTCCTGCAGCTGCGTCCTCATTCTCAGCAGTGCTCTCTGGAGAGTATAAATAAACCTCCATGGTGATTCCGTCTTCCCGTGGGGCACGTCACCCAGTGTTTTTCTCAGGGCCAAGGGCTGTTAATATGTCTATCACTGTACATACAGTTCAGGGTTTTCGTGAAAGAAAATTAAGTACAAATTTTCTAAATACTTTCTTTTGAGTTTGTCACTGTGAACTCTGGTCCTGTGCTACTGTATGCAAACAAATTCCCCCCTGGCATCATTAAAGTGTGTGTCTGTGTGTCTGTCCGTCTGTCCATCCAGACTGATTTTTTTGTGGTCATTTTATTTTTGCTCTTCGCGATGGCTTCCCTGATGGAAGTTGTAGTGGCTGTCTCGGTCCTCATGAACTGTGGTCCACCAGTTGACCAGTAGTGGTGCAACGGATCACTGTTGATTCGTGATCCGAACCGATCCCTTTCCACGGTTCGGCCCGCAGGTGATCCGAAGATTCGGGAGAAAAAAAAAAAGTTCCACAGCTCTATAAGAGCTCGGGAATGTGACGTCACACCGCAGTGCATTATTGGGCGGATGGGTAGGAATCGCCATATTGTGTGGCCACATTTGTGCAGCAGGTGTTGCGGTAAAGCAAAGTGTTCCATATACTTTATATATACGAGGGACGTTCAAAAAGTTTCCGCACTTTTAAAAAACTATTTCAATACAAATTACAGCAAAAAATGCATCACTTTTCTACATAGTCACCTTCTTTTGCGATACAATTATACAATTTTCCCAGCGTCGTACCAACTCACAACAGTATGGTTCGAATGTCAATCCCCTCAGACCACTCTACGAGAGAATACCGTATCCCCATACAGAGCACACATGCGGAGATTAATGTGTGCCTTCTGCCGACAAAAAGCATATGACAGAAAGCTGTTCCTCTTTGGTGCAGTTTATACGTTTCGCAGCCATCTTCACCACAGGGTGACAACTCTTATGCTAACCTGCAAGGGCAGCCGGCTTGCCTGACGGAACTAGTGACATGACCCGATCAGACACGCCAGTTACTGCTCCTCCTGCCTTCACAGTTTCCAACGAAATTATAAAAGTGCGGAAACTTTTCCAACGTCCCTCGTATGTATTAGTAGTAGATATATACTATAATGCTGAATAGTTATATAAGGAATTATTGTGTTTTTAACTGTTAGTGCGGAGGGTACGCAGGGTTTACAGGGGTCCCCTCTCAATGCTCTCTGCATAGCGATCCATAGTGCTTCTAGCAGCAAACAATATGATATAATTTGCTATCTTTTGAAGCGTTACAGCTGTTGTTTTAGCTGTGCAATTGTATGGTGGTATATAAAAAATTCGCTAACATTTTACTTAAGGGTGCTCTATGACAGCTATATGGCACCAACATAAGCCCATCATGACAGCCCACATAGCTTGTCAAAAGCATTTATAAATGTTTGTTCCAACTTTTGTGGCTGCCATAAATGCTGACATAGGGAACTCCTGTGTCAAGTTCCCTATATATGACAGTATAAAAATAATAAAACTGTGCAAACAAACAATGTCATGAATTACAACAGTACAAAAACAAGGTGTCTCTTGCGATCAGGCATAAGAATTGCAAACTGCTTGAATATTTATCAACTTCCAGGTCGTGTAGCCAACAATTAAACGATTAGAGTGAACAAATTAAAATTTAGAAACTATTTGAAATTTCGAAATTGTGTAGCAGTCACACCACACACAGGGTAACCAAACCCATCAGGAGACGTGATGGGAGTCACAAATCCATTCCTCTTTAGGGATTTCATATGGATCCACGTTTCCGATGATTTTGATTTTCTCCATATACCATTAATTTAGTTCGGGTTGGAATTTCTCTCTGTGCAGTCCACTTTCTTTTTGACAAACTTTAAGCATGATTCCAAACAGCATGCAGCACAATGAATCCAGTCTGAGTCCACGGAGTCTGCCGGTTTGTTTTGATTCACTGCCACACAATATGGTGGCTCCGCCCCATAATGCACTGCGCGCCAGCTTCCGTTCTCGAGCTCAATTAACCTTAGGATGGAGGCGCAGGCCCTGGTCCTGGAGAGGTGAGGAAATGGTGCTAACCACTGCACCACTCTGCCTCCACAGATAACCTGATTATTCTTTTTGATGTTATGTCTCTATTGCTGGATTTCAACACGTGTCTTGGTCTTGGACGTGATAAATTAAGCAACTGATTGAGCTTTTCCTGTCTGCTAAGGGTGGTCCGTTTGAGCCGAGTACACAGGAGTAGGGGTGTAAATGGTGAGACAGGCCGACAGTAAGCCTCCTGTGAAGGAATGCAGCACCACAGCGAGGGCATTGCTGTCATTGGAACCGACGTCTTTCGAAGCGATTTCCACCGGCAGCGGTTTTAATCCTCCTCCCTATTTACACACTGGCCTATTTTCTGATACCTTTCCCGGGAAAATTATATGCCTTGCTGAAGGATGATGAACCGAGTAAGATAAACAACTTGTGACAAACGTCTTGGGAGGTTGACTGCCACTGTGTCTTCAGACTGATAAACCAGTTTTGTAGTTTTTAATAATGAAATTTTAAGTGTGGAATTACATGATGTGTAGATAAAAGCCCTTGCTAAGCACCTGGGTATTGTAAAGTAATATAATACAACCTGAGGGTATGTTCTGGAAATTAAATAAATGCTTCAGGTTTAGTTCCAGCTCTCAGGAGTGAATTGCCTGGTTTTTAAAAAAATCCCTTTCTCACCTGCTTTTGCGGCAGATGATAACTGATCAGTCTGCCAGGAGGTTTGTGGTAGCTAGGATTAGAATTGATGGGCTGTAATTATGTACAAAGTGTTGATTGGAATTTGGTGAAAACTGCATCGCCAGGGACCAATTTATCAGTATAAAAATCTGACTGCTCTCTTTGTTCCCTATGGAAAGTTTTTATACACGTCCCTGAGGGAACCTGTCATCACCACAGGTGTGACATTCAAGGTTTGGTTATCTCAATCTGATTCCTAGTCAGGGTTTGTCCACATGCATTACACTTGTAGTTTATGTGATTAAGGTGATTGATAGATTTCAGTCTAATCCATCATGATGGCTAATTCTTACACAGTCATGGAGCAGTTACTCACAATCACGTATTTTGCTCTCAAAAAAAGCATTTTCAGCAGCCATAAAAAAGCTCTGACACAGTGTCCTAATGAAGAATAGTGGTTTTCTTAAACAACCCCTTTCTGTTTCTGAACAGAGCCTGAGCTGATTCTATTGCAGTTGGCAAACTAAAGCACAGAGGATTTTGGCTCTAGACTTAAGCAGGGTCCTAAGAACCTTCCTGAGTTAGTCATTGGAAAGGGAGGCTGAATTCTCAAGTTCATGGGGTTGAACACAGAGACCGAGGTCTCTCAACAATAAAGAGCATTCACAGCAACAGGGGTTCCTTGGTGTTTATGGGTAGTCCCATTCATACAGGGTGTTGGGTGAAAACTAGAAAAATTGGCCATAAATGTCTAATGCGATGACGCTTTGTACTTGTTCTGGAGGATTTGTGCCTGTGCTTTGCAGTGTTTTTTTTATTGGGTCATCTCTCCATGGTGTAACATGTCATAAAACCTTTATGACCGAACATCAAGCAAGAAAAATGCAAGCCATCCTGTGCATGTAGTGTAGGGAAGGAGCCTTCAGCTAGCTCCTCACTATTTTGAGAGTTCTGCAAATTGTAGGATCACATTACACGTTGGTCCTTTGTGGTAATTTTAGATCCTGTGTTTAGATGAAAATTTAACACTGCATGACACAGTTTGTCTACTCGTGTTTGACGAATGTTCCAGTCGTTTTCGATCCTATCCTCGGTCTGAGTAAACTCTTAGCGACTGGGTACCGCTGTTATGGAAATGTCAGTCAGCTCAAAGCCTGGGAAATTGATTCCATCTGCCCATCGCTGGTGGAAATGTTATAGAGTGGAAAGGTCTTAGATGGTCTTGGTCCCTTGGCCTCCCCTTCAGCTCTGCAAGATTCTGCCTTTGAAGTGTGACTTACAGCCCTGAGTGCTGTCTCTCCCTAACTCTCATTAATAGAGCTTTGCTGGTCAAAGGTTAAGTGGCATTTTTTTTTCTTTGCTAAAGATTTTTTGTGCATCTTTAGAATCATATTTTGTATATCAGCTCTGAGGGCATTTGCACTTGCTAGTTTTCAACCAGTATAAAATGAATAAGGTGGCTCAAGTTATTCACAAAAAACAGCAAAAAAAAAAAAAAAAAGCGGGTGCCACTTGGAAACAAAGGACTAAAATTGTAGTGGGCAATGTTTACATGTAGTGGGCAATGTTTACATGTAGTGGGCATAAGTTCTTGAATGGATGGATGGGGCTGTAAACTAAATATTAAATTAAATATGTGTTCTGCTTTTATTGAAAATTGAAGTGTGTGTGCATTATAAATTAAATCCAACTGCATGTATATTCCGTATGCTTAAATTATGCAAGAATTCAATCATGATCAATCCTTCGCGGAAGACACACCTTTTTAAAATCCTAAAATATCCACTTCTGCTTCATGAGTAATCTGTATGCAAACAAGTTGTTTGGTGTTAAAACACTGGATTGGCAGCATTTGCATGTTTCACGGCCAAAGCGGCGTCGACGTTGCTGTTTTTTTGGCAGCTGTGTTCGTGGACAGATGAGAGAGAATTTTAAAAAACAACAGGTTGGAAGGTTAGAGAGCTGTGCATTAGCGAAACTCCAGGAGTGCATGGTCCAAGCTAGCAGAAGCTTTTGTACAATGCTTGGCTCAACCTTTGACATGTCTTCTATTTCCCCCGCAACTGTTGCTTTTGTTTTGCAGTTGAAATAAAGAACAGATCGCTGACTTTCAACACTGCGAAAGAAGCCAATTTATGCAAATGCTATACAAATGGTGGCAGAGTTTCTGCCTTCGGCTGAGGGAAAGTGACAGATTGGAAAGGGTGATGGCGAAAAGCCCATGATCTCTAAGAGTAAAATGGTGACAGAAGGTGCCAGCTGACGGTCCGATAGTAGTAAGCTCAGAAATGCACAAAAGGCAGAGATTGACTGTCTTTAAACAAGACAATAGTTATAGCTTCAGAAAACGTCAAGTGTGGTTAGGTATTTAGGGGAGAGGGATTTCAAATAAGAGGGGAGCCGCCTATATAAACGTTATATACATATAAAGTTTGGGTTCTCTTCCTTTTTCCAAAAATAAAAGAGATACAATATGGACATTGTTAATGTTCTAAATGAGTGTTGTAGCTAGGAATGGCTGATTATAAAATGGAGGCAACCATCAGTCCATTGTTCCAGTGGCAAGTTGGGTTTGCTAATGCAAGTTTACCATTTTAAATGTCAAATTTGACCATTAGAAGTCACTTTCAAAATTATTTTAGCACAGCTGAACACTGTTGTGCTGATTAAAGTAAAACTGGCCTTCTTTAGGTTAGTTCAATATCTGGAGCATCAATAATTGTTTGTTCGACTGAATACGCAAAATGGCCAGGAACAAAGAACTGAAATTCATCAGACTTTTCTTGTTCAGACATTTCTAAGTGACCTAAAACTACCTTAAAACGGTGGTGTGTGTGTGTGGGTTTGCATAGATCACATTTGAGGACCAAAATACCCCAAAATGTGGTAAAACCTGAAGTTTCCCTATTTTTGGGGACATCTTTTCAGGTCCCCATTTGGATAACCTCAGTTTCATAAAAATCTGTGAATGCAATCAAAAAAGTAAAAATGCAGAAAGTCTTGTATTTGGGTTGGTTACTTGTGGTTAAAGTTATGGCTTGGTTGGGGTTAAGGGTGTCGTGACTGGGATTATGGTTTTTTCCATAGAAATGAATGGAAGGACCCCATGTAGATCACCTAGATAGGTACGCGAGTCTGTGTGTGTATATACATGTGTGTATGTATGTGTGTATCTATAAATATAAATATACAGTATATATGATAAAACAAAGCAGCTGTCAGACTTGTTGCAGCTTGATATAAAACTTATTGGATAAGCTAATATCTTTTGTCCATTATCTATTGATAATATCCATACAACAACGAGCAGAGTATTTTATTGCTTGACATTGCAAGAAACAAAACGGAGGAAAAGAAACTCATAATGGTTACTCAAGCATAGCCTCAGAAGCAACCTAAAGCATAACACCTACATGAGATGCTGGATTACCTGGCCTCTGTATTTACATATCAGTTACCAGGCAACCATTAATCGGGCGCCGAAATCTAATGGGCCCGCAGCGTTTCTGACCTGAGCCAATCAGAAGTATGACTGCCTATAATGACTTTACGGCAGTGTTGTGGGGGTTCTAGGCCATGTAAGTAAATTAATACAGGTGAAGTTTACTCTTGAAATTGACTTGTAATGGAAGAATATTTTTTTCCTGAGTATTTTTTTTAACCTTAGAGCACCAAACTTCACTCATGTAAGCCCTTTTAAGGGTCTTTAATGTTAAGTTTTATGCCCTAAGATAATAACAGTAAATGAGTTATCTATAAAAAGATTCTTTACAACTGGTAATTGATACATTGCACCAAAGCAAATAGTAATTATAACTATATGCCACCAATAAATCTGATCCATTGTAAATAGTCCGAGCAGATCTTTTAGCATTTTAGCCCAGCAGCTACCCACTTTACTGGAGTATTGAGACATTCAGTCTCTTCAGAGGGGCAGTAAATATAAAAGCTTTTTTTATCTCTGGAGGGTTGTCCTCTTGTACACTGAGAGGAAACATCCTAACCATCCTAATAACCTCTGGAAAGACTAAGTGTCTGTTCGGAGCTATTAATCTGGCCCAACATTCCAGAAATACAGTAACTGATAATGAGCATTAGCTAAATTCTGGTTGAGGTGTAGCATCCTAGTGTTTGTTGCAGCTGTTAAGATGTTCCTGTTTGCTCCTCTGCGATGGTTTTGTTACGTAGTGATGCCTCTCTCAGTTCATTACCGCAAAAAAAAATTCCACTTTTCTCACCAGAAGGGTAGGATGTTTTAATAATAAAAAGAAACATCTGGCTGGATTTCTTCCATTTCAGCACTCTGTGGCATTTTACCCTTTCCTTCAAAGAAGTGTAATGAAACATGTCCTACATTCACCGCTTCCCAAAACCATGCCTAACTCTCTCCGACTCTCTATCCACAATCCAACAGCTTGACCCATTTTTTTTCTCTCGTTAAACACGGCTGCACCACAGAGAGAAGCTCCGTGCTAAAAAACTTGGAGGTTGGAATGCAAATGTTTACGTGACCAAGAGAGTAGAACTTGTGAGTGGTCTCTGACCTTTGGGTGGCCGGGGGGACAAAGGCATTTCCCATATACATGATCAGGGACAGAATCCCAGTGTGACCCCCCCCCCCCGCAGCTGGATCTCAAAGCCCACCCACCCCACAGGCCCCTAGTAGGGCTTAGAGAGTTCCTGGCGGTCCTGCCAGTGAGAGACACTGTATCAGGCCTCCAAGCTCTGCACCCACTCTTGCTATTTACGTCTCATGGGTCAGCCTCTCCTGGAGCCAGCAGTACGCGATGGGGAGGGGGGGGATTCTGTTGGGGAATGGTGCGACACATTTAACTCTGCGTGTACCATATTTCCATATATCAACTTGAACCATTTCCAGCCTAATGTTGTAATGAGTGAAGATGGTGCATTAAGCTCATCACTGACACAGCTTTTCCCGCCCTGCGATTCGCCCATTCTGTGCTTTTGAGAATAATGTTTCGGATCGCCTGGGAGACCCTACACCTTAAAGAGCAAGGCCATCCTTTACCCTCAAAACAGGCAAAAAGTGGTTAGGAACCTCGTCACATAAGTTCTGTATTGCGTGTAATGGGATACTGGAAAATTGTTCAATAAGCAAAGTTTGCAGTTCTAATTTACACTCTATGCTCTAGAATTTCATAATAAAGGTTATATGGTGTTTAGATCTAGTGACTGGGAATGCCATGCAAGGCATATGATTTCTGTTTATGAAACCATTGTTTATGAAACCATTCTTGAATTTGTTTAGCACCCTGTATGGGGCTCTTATCATCTTGGAATATAGTGACATCGGGAGCAAATGATTTTTGTACCATAGGGTGCAACTGATTCAGAAAAATTATCTCATATCCTTTGTTCATTAGACAGCCACAAAGAGGAAACATTGGGCCTAATGAGATCCATGAGATTACAGTCCATACCAACAGACTTTGAGGGTTTTCTCCAAATATGAATCTATATTGACATAGAAGAGGGTGAAAGATGGTTCATCAGACCATATTACTTTTTTTTTCCAGTGCACAAGGGTACAGATTCTATACTACATTCGCAAGGTTATACGCTTTTGAATACAACTGGTTTCCAAATGACAGGCCTGCCATTAATTCCAGCTTACATACAATAACAAGCAGAGTATTATATCGCTTGGCATTACAAGAAACAAAACGCTCTAGATGCTCACGATGTACAGTTTTTGTTGAGACTGGTTCAGTGGTTTTTTTGTGCATTTGTTTTGTGCGTTCTTTTTGCTGGTGTTTAGCCACTATGCTGATTTCTGTGCATCAGTTTCAATGAGATTTGAGTTATTGCCGCATTTCCTATGTACCAATGCATTTTGTTCAGGCTTGTCATGATTTTTGACACGATTTCCATTGACACATCAAGTAAACCTGCGGTTTGTCTGACCGACTCATCCTAAATTAGGATTGTAAGCCTGTAAGCCCCCCACCCCTTAGTGTCATAATATACATACACTCAGTTACCACTTTATTACATACACCTGTTCGTTAGTGTGAAAAAGCCTACTTCTACAAACAGCAAACCATGTGACTGCAACTGAATACACACAACATGTGGACAAAGTGGAAAGGTTCCGTTACTGTTTGGCTAAGCATTAGCATAACTAAGATGCATGAGTTAAGTGATTATGAATGTGGTGTGACTGCTGGTGTCATACACAGCGGTCCCAGCATCTCAGAAACAGCCACCCTCCTAATCCACTTGTCTGCCTACTGAGGATGGTGCAATAAGGGAAAAAAACAGCCTGTCTGGGGCACTTCTGTGGCTAAAAACACCATGTTACTGCGAGTTCTTAGAGGAGAATGGCCAGACTAACAACAAGGCCACAAGGGCAAAAATAACAGGTCACTGCAGCAGTGCTGTATAGAAAGGTGTCTCTGAATGCCTTCCAAACCCTGACAACCCATGAAGTGGTTCTGGAGAGTGAAGTGTGTATTACTGATACTATATCCTGTAGTGATACCTCATAAAGTGGTCACTGACCAAATTATCCATTACTAGCTGCTAAATTGAAAAAGTCAGAATTGCAGCTTGTAATATTGGTGTTGAAGGAAAGTGTTCCCTCCAACAGAGTAACTTCAGTGCTCACAAAAAGTCTTGGGAAGTGTGCTTAATTCAGTAAAAATGTCGCATATTTTTTGGTTTCATGACAACAGTCCATCGACAAGCAATGTTTAACATATTTGCACATATCTTCCACACAGAAGTTTCCTTTTTTTTGACTGACTCTGTTCTCAGTTCCATTCTTGCCATTTTGCTATTAATTGCAATTGTAGCCAATAGCTCCCAAAAGGATAATAAACACAAATGTTTGGTGTTTTATGTTACTGCATTACTGTAGAGGTGTTACTAATTAAAAAGCACCCAATTAGACTGCTTGTCAATTAACTTCATAGCTCAGAACAGCTTTTAGAACTATAATTTGCGTTTCAGTTTATTATTTCTTGAAATTAATGCTTTACGTAAAACTTCTTGTTGGTTCTAGTGTGACATCTTTTGTAAACAGATGAACAAAGCAGAGTGTGGCTCAGCAGGTTAAACCTCTGTGGCTGTGAATAAAAGGTCTCTGGTTCAAGCCCAGCCTCGACACATCTGTGTTGAGCGAGGCCCTCAACCCCCAGTTCCCTGGGTGCCGCTGGAGAGCAAGGTTGGGGGAGGTGTGTAGACATCCCCTAATGAGTAAAGTAAAATGGGTAAAGTAAAAAAAAAAAATTATAAATTTGCAACATATCTACTGTATTAAGCATGTATAGTGCATTTCCTTGAGTGAATGGAGTTGGCTTCATCAGCTGTAATAACAAGCTACAGAAAGCTAATGGCTCAATCAGAAGCGTCTGAGATTTCTGTGTACACATGGATCGCTTCTGTTCTTTTCTGGAACAGGACAAACTTGGACCAGATGATTTTAGATTGCTTCTTTCGGGGTGTGAGCATGAAGCAGATTAATGACATAAGGAATCAGAGAAATGCTTGCTTATGAAATTCACAGTGGGTGTTCATGGACACAAATGCAGTCACTCAAGAAAGGTTACATAATATACAGTTTTTCCTAGCAAACATGAAGTTGTGTAATTATAACCTACTTTTTTGTACGGCACAGAGTGGCATCTGTTTTAAAAACACCAACCTTACAGATGGCAACATAGCCGGCAGATGCCGTTTTAAAGTATGGATACTTTAGTGAAGTGAAGTGATATTTCAGTGTTCATTTCTCATGGTTCTGATTTGATAAAATAAAATTGAAGTTCATATTGTCCGAAATTGATGCATCAAATTCATGAATCAAATTTTGCTTAGTACATTTTTACAAGGATGTTTTCACAGATGGAATTTAAAAACCGAAAACCCAAATCGTAATATAAGGAATTACTTTAAATTTTAAAGTACTACTCATGGAAAACAAACAAATACTAAATATATATTTATTGCTTTTTATAAATGCTTTAATTATTAATGACAGCAAGTGGGTGCTATTTGTCTTAGTCATATGATGTGGGTGTTAGAGGCAGGGGTCTAGGATAAGGTAGTACACTGGATTACACATCACTATGGATCACTATGCTCAAACATAGATCCATTCTCTGAATGCTGCTTCAAGCTGGTTTTCTCAGTACATGTGATCAGTTAGCCTCAAGTCCATATGACTCCAATTGTTAAGCAGAAAGGAAATGGGTGTAGCTCTGTTTTCAAGAGGAGGGAAAGTTATTAACTGGCAGGTAATAACAGGCTCCTCCAAACAGCTTTGGCAGGCACAAGCCAAAAAACAACATGTAATACATGCTTCTATAGCAGCATTGAAGTGTGAGTATACTTGGGACTTGTAGATCCAGCAAGCCCACCAGCACAGGCAGGGCAGATGTTTGTTTCATCTTTGTGAGTGGTCTCTGAAATTAGCTTGCTGTGTCACCCTAAGCTGAGGACTTTATGGAAGCATGCCAGAGTTCGGGCTAGTAGGGCTAGTTAGAGTTGACCTAAAAAGTAGGATGCAGTATGGAAAAAAACTATTAGCGCAGAAGCTAACTTGGAAACCAGAAGGACCTGGCAGAATTCTTCCCCACCTGAAAGGCCCGCATTATAAACAGTAGTGCGGGACAGAGCCAGGGAGCCGAGTAGCACTGTTTTGTATTTTTGGGACCTGGCAAATGCATATCAAATAGCAGTTTGTCTTCCTGAGTAATGTGGTTGGAGGCCGGCCTGAGTGTAAGAATGTGAGAAACACCATGAAGCTCTTTGACTCCCTCAGATATTCGATGGGTCAGCAAGCTGCCCCCACCCCCCCACGTCTGATCACATTATAGCAGTGGTATGCAGTGACTACTTAATGCCTACACTATACCCAGTCTGGCCCAAGTGCGCCTCTCGGCTAAGATCCTGCTTTGATGCCTGACATCATGCACTAAAGGCTTGATCAATGGCTTTTTGCAGAGCCCTGTAAATGAAAGAATCTCAAATGCATGTGCTTCAGCGAGGTGTAACATTTCATGCCAGATGGGACACGGCAGCCCCGACCTAATACCCTGCACCACGGCTTGTTGATCCCTAGTTGAATATGAATGTTTAAGGCGAGTTGGGACAAGCTCTTTCACAGGCCAGCATCTGTGCGTCACGCCGGGCAAACGTCCCCATCGACGGCAGATATTATTCTATCCCTGTCATCCACTCTGCAAGGCTGCTAAATATAAAGGTGACAGATTATTCCATGAGCTAACAGAATTGTGGGACTTACCCTCCGAGGTATCTGACTCTTTTCAAGCCCCACATGCATCACAGTGCAAGTCTGGACCTGATGTCTGCCTTCTAAAATTGCCTCCTAATAAGATTCTCGCACACATCACCTAATCTCCACCTACCATTTTTATGTAGTCTTCATCAACTATAATAGTTGGCATGAAATGTGTTTAATATGTAATAGAAAATAAAAGTGTGTAGGTAAATTAACTGTTATAATTATTCACTTGGCTAGATTTTTGCCTCACCTATTGGGGTTATCTTTGAATCTGTTTACTGGAGACAAGAAAACCACTTCAAAAGAGAGCTATCAAAAGCTACTGGAAGATGATCTTGTAACAAATAGCAGTTACACTGACATATTTCTCTGTCTGATAGGACATGCAGCTGA
Source organism: Petrocephalus sullivani (assembly GCA_026780845.1). Lineage (NCBI taxonomy): Eukaryota > Metazoa > Chordata > Actinopteri > Osteoglossiformes > Mormyridae > Petrocephalus > Petrocephalus sullivani. The sequence goes on along the minus strand of JAODKM010000048.1, from coordinate 5,389,314 downwards.
GTAGAAGAATGTCTGTTTTTTTGTGTCTTTGACCATCTTCTTGTCTGACCTCCCATGCTATGAGAGCTCAGAAAGCCTTGCCCTGGGCTCCTGCTTCAGCCAAATTGTGGGCCGTCGTCATGGCGGCCCGAGTCCACCCATAATCTCTCCCGAAGGGAAGACAATGACAGGCTTCTGTTGGCACATGCCCTCTGCTAGGTCAACGCAGAGATCCACACAATGAGGCTACAAAAGAAACGGCTTCACAGCTACTGTGATGAATGGTGAGCTATGTAGTTTTGCGTGATGGTAAATTCTTAAAACATGGAAGGAAAGATTCAGGGGCAGGCCTGTCAGTGTTCATTTTCATCCTTCCGTTTTCCTTCATTGTGAACCCTGGCTCTCCAGAACGCATTTGTTCCAAACCTTTTCAGCTGCCTGGAGAGCCCCTGGCACATAGGTTACGGGAGGCTAGATGAGAGCTTCTCAAGTTTCTGTTGTTCTTCTCTCATGTATATCATCAATCTTCTTCTCTGGGATTAGAGAAGGAAATTGAACACTGGTTTTGGATGCAGCAGTCCTCTCACTGTGGCCCACAGAAAGGAGAAATGACGTACGGGCAGTCCCTTCATCTTGGTTGGTGTTGATTGGAGCAAGAAACATCTTCTGCAGTTGACGTCTGAAGGTGGACCCTAGTGGCCTTCTACCCGTACATCTGGAAACTCGTCTAGTGCATTCAGAGCACTGTGTACCCACTTGTAACAGTGCTAACTAGCTATAGCATCCAGTGGGCATGGTGCATGCAGACTTATCTTTATGATGTATTTTATGCAAATCATTTGCCTGGATTTATAGAGAATTTATGCATGAGGCATTTGCACATTGGAAATATTACCAAATCAGAAACAAAAAAAAGACATTTTTCCTTTATGAATTGGTAACACTATTTGATGCCTGTGACACGTCTGGGCTGACAGGTGCCCAAATCTTGTTAATTAACTGTGACTGACTGGCATGGCAAGTTAACGATTCAGCTTTGGCACCAAATCAAGTGTTTACCTTGGCACTTGGGAGGGGTGGGGGCTTACTGGATAAGTTATTGGATGATTGCTGGATAGATACTAGTATAGATTGGGTTACTAGTATAGATTGGGTTATAGATTATAATGCACTTTTTATACGTTAGAGTCTGAATTTTGTAATTCACTTTGTTATGTAAGATAGCTTGTTTTTCAGATAAATGGTGGTTAAGGTTAAGTTAGAGGTTAAACTGGGGCTTCGATTGTCAAACAGGGAGAGAAACAGCCCAGCTTATAAAGCTAAATTAGGGCTGAAAGTTTCATTAAGTTTTGCTTTAAAAAGTACAACGATGTATTCAAACTAAAAATTTGAAATTTTTTTCCGTTTTAGAAATTATTTTGATTCAGTGCTGGATTTTTTTTAAATAAATGTTTCACATTTAGTATGTATTTTAAGACACATATTTTAGTATGTGTCTTATTTTTTCAGTTGATGATTATTTGTTTTCTGATTTAGGTCTTTTTTTTCAGTTTCAAACTTTTTTTGAAAAAAAATAATAATATAAAAAAAACAATAATAATAAAGGAAGTAGCGCTGTCAGACCTTATGTCATGTCCTCTTAAAACCGAACACAGCCTATGCCCTAGCAAAAGCAAGTAGTAAAACAGGACGCACCAGAAAACATTTCATTTTTGTTACTTGTACTGCAGTGCCAACGGCATAGCGCGTTACTTTGAGGACCTTAAAGTATGTTTATTGGAAACAGAAGTTGCTTTTCAATCAAATGACATCAATGCCTTAGAGCATAGTTAACGTCCCCTGGGGGAACACATTAGGGGTATCCCAAGGTACGGTTCGTTTAAACATATTTCTAATCTCCTTCCATTGAATATTTAGGAGCTCTCATGTGTAAGCATGAGCCATTCCCCCCTGGCCCCCCCCCCCCCCCCCAAAGAAAGCTGACATGGTTTACATTTTTGCCGATTTAACCTAATTTTAAAAACTTTAATACTTCCAACAATGGGCGTTTTGAAAAGAAGACAGATTACGGATTTAGCCAGCGTTTTTTTTTTTATAATTCTACATGAAGATTTCAGCGACATATAAACGTAAATTAACGAGAAAGATACGCGGCATTGCCGACTATGCCCTTGTCCCCAAATGGTTAACAGTAGTCTGATAAGCATTAAGCACCATTTTCAAAAGGAAGTGCAAAACTGAAATACCGCCGTACACAAGGGCGTACCCGACCGTGCAGCACGTACTGAATGATCTGGTATTTTACCTAGTACCGTTGCATCCCTAGAACACAAACGTTTTCTAATGACGATGTCTGACATTTTGACCTCTCATGTAATGTTAGCGTTGTATATATGATGTTATGTACACCTGTTGCACAGCAAGGGCCACCCGCATCAACAGCGCGACTGTGCAACTGGACAGCGTGAGAGATCCGACTCCATAGCGCAGCTGGGTAACTGGACAGCACGAGACACCCGACTAGATAGTGCAGTAGTGCATTAGGACAGCGCGAGCGACCCGACAGCCCGGCTGTGCAACTGGACAGCGCATGCGACCCGATTGCACAGTGAAGGGATTAGCCAGGCTTTTGAATTGTTTGGCCTCCATAGGCGGGTACCAAAGGCGAGGAGGCCGTCCGTCTACGTTATGCTGTCACTCATCATTCCATCGCCTCCTCTCAGCTGACACCACGCCCCCCTCAGTGGACACCACGCCCCTCTCAGCAGACACCACGCCCCCCTCAGCTGACACCACGCCCCTCTCAGCTGACACCACGCCCCTCTCAGCTGACACCACACCCCCCTCAGCAGACACCACGCCCCCCTCAGCTGACACCACGCCCCTACGCCAAATCAGTGCCAAAAGTCCGAAACTGAAAAAGAGATCTGAAACTGTAAACAAAGACCTGAATCTGATAACAAATAATCTGCAACTGAAAAAAACTAAGAACTAAAATATTAAAATATATATTAAAGTGAAACATGAAAGTAAAACATTTATTTAAAAAAATCCAGCACTGAATCAAAATAATTTTTTAACCAAAAAAAAATTCAAACACGTATTTTTAGTTTGAATACATCGTTGTTCAAGCAAAACTTGAACTTTCAGTTTCAGATCTTTTTTTCAAATTAACAAAACTTTTGGCCGTACTTTAGTTCCATACCAGCCCAGTTGAAAAACTCTTATAATTATTTTGCTTTTTTCAGTCCCTCAGTACACTTTTCTGACCTGTTCGGTTTCTCAGGGGTTTTACTCTGAAAAGACTAAATTTAGAAGCACTCCGGGTACTTTTTCCAGACTGCCGTCAACAATACAGCTCTTAAATGAACAAGCTGTGTGGAAATGATTACTCACAGGAATCCAGCTGAAGTGCTTAAGCTGTCTAGGAGCATGGCTTTATTAGCGTAGGTCTGGGTATTTATGAATAGTTTGTGTTCTATTCACACACAATGTTTCGTGACATCTAAAAAATTCTATTTATTATAAATAGAGTGACACAGAAAAGAAGTAAAATACTTTTGTAACCCTAATTAAATTAAGAAATGCAAATTTACGGGTAGAAAGGCTTTTCTAACTGGCAGTATCAATGCATAAATTGCCTTGAACGATGTTTATACGCAATTGAGGAGACAGCAAGAGACAACAAACTACTGAGTACAACTGGGTGCACATCAGCCGAATGATCCGGCTGCCCTTTGCCTCAGCCTCTCTCTCTTGGCTTGCCTGGACCCCGGCCAGGCCTTTGGTAGTGAATGCTTTAGGCCACTGGGACAGGAAATACTTGAAGTCTGCTGGGAGCTGTAATGGAAAATAGTTCCTAATGATAAAACACTCAAGTCGCCCCATGAAGAAGTTGTTAAAATGTGTCTCCTGAATGATGGCCATTATTAAATTAAAACATTGTGAGCTGAATTTTATACACTGTTTAGTACTGTGCTAAAAAATCAGGGCTCCAATTTTGATAAAAAAACAAATAAGGTTAAAAGATACTGAAGCGATAACTGTGGAATTACACCTGATCAATGAGCTCCTCACGGGGAAAATCTATTGATTTTCTACAAGCCTTTCTTATATTGGTATTTGAAGAATGTCCTTAAAGGTGCCTGAAGTATTATAACAAATGTAGTACAATTATGCCATTAGACTGTTACAGAATATCAGCCTCCTCTATATTTTCTGCTTCTGAATTCGACTCATAAACTCGAGTTTAGGAATGAACCTTGATTCAGGTGCTGGTTTGTAAAAGTATGTGGGCACAAAAGGTGTTTGATCCCAAAAAATGCACACATTTGGAGAGGCACTGTTTCCTTCTCCGACTGGTGCAAAGTGTTATCGGAGCTTGATTAGTGTTTGCGTTCGGTGACTGTACTCATGTGCTTCGTTCCCTATGCCCTGAAAGCACTAAATCTGTGTGAAAATGCTTCATTGCCCTTGGGAGAGATAGTGGAACTATTTTCACAGGGAATAATTTCCTGTTAAATGTGGGGCAAGGAGGACTAAACTCATTCTCTCTATGCCTTGGGCCACTTTATTGGCCTTCAGAAATTTCCTTGAAATAATGTACTGTAGATAATACTAATATCTGTTGTGTTTTAGTGCCTACCATCTTCCTCGGAAAGCTTTCACCTGATTGTTTGCGAGGTGATGTGTGGTCGTGCTCTTTTTCACTCCTATTCGCTCTCGGCCTTCTTGTCATCTCTTGCCCTGAAAAATACGGTACACGTTATCGGTCTAGGGGGCCTTGTATTCTCCCCTGAAGGTGACGGACATCTATGGTTGCAGCATACAGAGCTTCTAGGATGGCAATAGATAAACGACTCTTATATGTTCAGACAGAGTTTAGAATTTGAAAACGATATATATCAGCCGCATTGCATATTATGTTAAAATACCGTAAATTACTACCTTATTTATATGAAAAAAGAATTGTGTAAAAGATTTTTTTACACATATAAATTCACAGATGTTTTAATTTATTTAACCTTGCTAGGTTGGAAGGTCACTTAATATGAAACTATTACACTATTTTGATCTAAATCAGAATTAAATAAGACAACAAGCAACAGTATTAGCAATTTTATCATACGTTGCTCTTTTGTGCTAACCCTAACTCCCATGACATGAAGAAAATGTATTCAAATTCCACACACTAAGCTAGGAGATCCATGGTATATCCAGATAATGACAGTTTCCATGAAATACACTGCTCTCACAGACACGAAACATTTATTCAAGGTGATTTAAGACGTTCATGCGCAAATGAGAAAAGTATTTGCTGGACGGTTAACTTCCAGTGATTTCAGACAGACATATTTTTGGCTGGGGAGCATTGCATTAAATATTGTTTTATGGCCTCCAGTGGTTTGGTGCATTAGCGGCGTCTGAAAGCCATACTGATGTCCTTTTTTACTATTTGTGGTGGTGCAGATAGGGCATCATGAGTAACTGTATGCGTAAAACAGCCCTCCTGCTTGTACTAGCTGGCCCCCGTCACGCTGAGCTTCTTATTGTCTCCTTACACAAAATGCTAAATAGCGGTTAGTAGAAGTGTCTAATATGAACAGGTATTGATTTGGAATCTATCCACACGGGTTTTACTCTACTTTACTCCCACATTTAGAGGCATGATGCCCAGGTTTTAAGCTGCTATATTGGCAGACGTGTAAGGTTTTGGTATACTAGTGTGTGTGTGTGTGTGGGTGGGTTTGCATAGATCACATTTGAGGACCAAAATGCCCCCAAAATGTGGTAAAACCTAAAATTTCCCTTCTTTTGGGGACAGCTTTTCAGGTATGCATTTGGATAACCTCAGTTTTATAAAAATCTGTGAATGCAATCAAAAAAGTAAAAATGCAGAAAGTTTTGTATTTGGGTTGGTTACTTACAGTTAAGGTTAGGGCTGGGTAAGGATTATGGGTGTCATGATTGGGATTAGAGTTTTTTTTCCATAGAAATGAATGAAAGGTCCCCATTTAGATAAGTATGCGAGTCTGTGTGTGTTTGTGTGTGTGTGTGTGTGTGTGTGTGTGTGTGTGTGTGTGCTTAGCAGTATGCCATTAAGTGCAAAATAAAAGTGAAGGGTGTTTTTTAGGCTTTATAATGGGGTAGGGTGTTGCCCAAATATGCTAAGCCACAGTGCTTGGAATTGGAAGGTTGCAGGTTCGAGCCTGGCTTCAGTAGAATAACCATGTCTGTGGGCCCTTATGCGAGCCCTGTGACCCCCCATTTCCCTGGGTTTCCTCACTGTAACTCCCAAGCTTGTCTTTACCTGCATATATGCCTGTGTGTCTCATGGAGAGCAAGATGGGGTGAAGTGAACAGATCATTTTCCCACAGGGATTAATAAAAGATCACTGTAGTACTATTATAGACTCATATACCTGGATGGGTTCCGGTAAAATGACTTTTTCACTTATTGTCAGTTCTGTGATTTTTAAAATGGAATTAGGCCAACATCACCAATTAATTGTATTCCTAGAGAACAGTTTTTCCAAAAAAATGTTTAATCTTAAGGGAAGCCCCCCCTTGTCACTCACTAATCGTATGAGCTTTCCTAACACATTCCTCCTTTCAACTCCCCCAGGATTCCGCAAAATCAGCTTGGATGACCTCCGGAAGGCATACATCGTAAAGGACGTGCAGCAGTACATCCTGCACCGCCTGGACCAAGAGGAGGCTCTCAGGCAGCACCTCACCAAGGAGACGGCCGAGATGCTGAACCAACTGCACATCAAGAGCAGTGGCTGCTTCCTGTATCTGGAGCGGGTGCTGGATGGGGTGGTGGAGAACTTCATCATGTTGCGAGAGATCCGCAACATCCCCGGCACCCTGAATGGCCTCTACCTGTGGCTCTGTCAGAGGCTGTTTGTAAGAAAGCAGTTCACCAAAGTGCAGCCCATCCTCAATGTAATGTTGGCTTCTTGTAGACCTCTCACAGTCAAGGAGTTGTATTGTGCCGTCTGGACAAAAAACATGATGCTCACTATGGAAGAGTTCCAAAAGAAAATGGACATCCTCTCCAGAATACTTGTTAATGGTCTAGGTAACACAAAAATTCTCTTTCACTACAGTTTTGCAGAATGGTTGCTCGACGTAAAGCACTGCACACAGAAGTACTTGTGCAATGTCGCAGAAGGACACAGGATGATGGCCATGAGCTACACCTGTAGGGCAAAAGAGCTCAAGCCGCTGGAAGTTCAGGAGTTTGCATTGCACCTGATAAACTCCAACCTGCAAATAGAGCCCTTCAATCTTGCACTCTGGATGGTTTGGAATGGGACACCAGCTAAGGACTCGTTGACAACTTCAATCCCAAAGGAGCAAGAGGTGCTGCAGCTTCTTGTAAAGGCCGGTGCCCATGTTAGTAGTGAGGATGACCAGGCATCTTGCATAGTGCAGCAGGCCTTGGAAAGGGAAGATGCAATTCGAACTTTGCTTGATAATGGTGCCTCTGTCAACCAGAGTGACTCCTGTGGCAGAACATTGCTGGCTAATGCTGCCTACAGTGGAAATCAGGATGTGGTGAATTTGCTTATCTCCAGAGGTGCTAACCTAGAGCTAAAGGACAGCCACGGGCAGACTGCACTGACTCTATCTGCCAGGCAAGGGCACACCAAGGTAGTAAACTGCTTGACTGGCCATGGGGTAAATATCAATCACACAGACCATGATGGCTGGACAGCATTACGGTCAGCAGCCTGGGGAGGTCACTCTGAGGTGGTGTCTGCACTCTTGTATGCTGGGGCTAAAGTAGACTGTGCTGACGCGGACGGCAGGACTGCCTTAAGAGCTGCAGCCTGGGGAGGACATGAGGACATTGTGCTGAACCTGCTTCAGCATGGAGCAGAAGTCAACAAAGCTGACAATGAAGGAAGGACGGCACTCATTGCGGCGGCATACATGGGCCATCGAGAGATCGTAGAGCATCTACTCAATCATGGAGCACAGGTGAACCATGAGGATGTGGACGGTAGGACTGCTCTTTCTGTCGCTGCTCTCTGCATCCCTGCTAGCAAAGGGCATGCCTCTGTGGTCAGTCTACTTGTCGACCGAGGAGCAGAAGTTGACCACTGTGACAAAGACGGTATGACACCCCTGCTAGTATCGGCTTATGAAGGACATGTGGATGTAGTCGATCTGCTCCTAGAGGGTAATGCAGATGTTGATCACTCAGACCACAGTGGTAGAACGCCCCTTCTTGCAGCCGCTTCCATGGGGCATGCATCAGTAGTTAACACATTGTTGTTCTGGGGTGCAGCAGTAGATACTATTGACAGTGAAGGTAGGACTGTCCTGAGCATAGCTTCAGCTCAAGGGAATGTGGACGTTGTCCGAACTCTGCTGGACAGAGGGCTGGATGAGAATCACAGAGATGATTCTGGCTGGACCCCACTCCACATGGCCTCTTTTGAGGGACATCGGCTTGTGTGTAGTGCCCTTATTGAACAAGGGGCTAGAGTCACAGAAATCGATAATGATGGTCGCATCCCACTAATATTAGCAGCCCAAGAGGGCCATTATGACTGTGTAAAATTGCTGCTCGAAGAGAAGTCCAGTGTTGATCAAAGAGGATACGATGGAAGGAATTCACTTCGAGTAGCAGCACTTGAAGGCCACAGGGACATTGTAGAACTTGTTCTTAGTCATGATGCCAACATAAACTCTAAAGATGTTGATGGTCGCCCCACTCTTTACATCTTGGCACTTGAGAACAAGCTTGGTATGGCAGAATGCTTCCTGGAGAATGGAGCAAATGTGGAGGTAAGAGACCCGGAGGGACGAACAGCCTTGCATGTCTCCTGCTGGCAGGGGCATATCGAGATGGTGCGGCTTCTGATCAGTTACCACGCAGATGTCAACTCATGTGACAATGAGAAGCGTTCAGCCCTTCAGTCGGCTGCTTGGCAGGGCCACCTTAAGGTAGTTCAGCTGCTGATTGCCAGCGGGACATTCGTCGACCACACATGCAACCAGGGAGCTACTGCACTCTGCATCGCCGCACAGGAGGGGCATTTTAGTGTAGTTCAGATGCTGCTGGACCATGGCGCAGACCCTAACCATGCTGATCAGTTTGGCCGTACACCCATCCGTGTGGCAGCCAAAGGGGGGCATGTACAGATTATCAAATTCTTAGAAAAATATGGTGCAACAAGCCTTAATGGATGCAGTCCCTCACCAATACATAACATGGACCAAAAGGTCCCAGTTACTGGAAGAACACTGTCCCTCACCATGAAGTCCAACAGTTCTGGAAGCACAGGGCCTGGAGACCTACATACTTCAGGTTGCGGCCTAAGCAATGGACCCATTCATGCATTCAGCTCTCCATCAGAGTCCCCAGACTCTACTGTTGACCGACACAAGTCATCTTTATCTAATAACTCACTCAAAAGTTCCAAGAACTCCTCGCTAAGGACAACGTCCTCCACAGCAACAGCCCAGACTGTGCCGATCGATAGCTTCCATGCGTTAAGTTTTACCGAGCAGATCCAGCAGCATTCTTTACCTCGCAGCCGAAGCAGACAGTCTGTAGTTTCCACTTCTTCTGCCACCAAGCCCAAAGGACAGAAACCTGGTTCCCCAACTAGTGAGCTTGAGTGGAGTCAAATGAAGCCCAGCCAAAAGTCATACAAGGGAAGCAAGGTTGGAAATAGCATGTCTAATGGCTCCAGCAAGGGTTCAGGGGAGAAGAAAAAGTCCTTGAATGGGGGCTCATCCCCAGGCCTTGTGCCAGAGTATGAAATGACCCAGTTTGAGGAAAATATCTTTCTTGCTAAGCCAGTGGGAAGCCTCGGACTGAAGGAACCTCAGTGTAAGATATTGATGCCCTCCTCTGCCCAACAGGATGTAGATTTCTCCCCACAGCAACTCCTCCTACAGCACCAGAGCTTAGCAGACAAAAAGAGAAATTGCATCATGACTAACCCTAAATACCACCTACAAGGTAATCAGGTGTTTCTTAGCAGAGTGACTGTCCCCACGACCATGAAAGACAGGAGTCACCAGCATTTTTTAGATGGGTACCCAATAGGTGAGACTGGATTAAGCCTTAAACAAGCCCTGAAATTACAGCTTGAAGGATCAGACCCTGGTTTCAACTACAAGAAGGAGACGCCATTATAGCTGGTAAGTTTTGGAAAGTATTTCAGGTAGCACTTTCTGTGAAGCCAATATTCATAAAGCCTAATAACCGTTCTAATAATTCATTATAACACGTTCATAAAGTCTTATAAACATGGCTATTACTATTTATAAATGCAAAACACATTATAGTCATGTATATTATGCATTATGAATGCTCTTTGAAGCTCTCATCTATAATGCACTGTAGATACCTTTATAATGGTATCTATATATTATAAACATCCTTAATGCTTATACTGTCCATTATGCATTATAAAGGTATCTATAGTGCATTTTATGAGAGAACTTCATCAAGCATTCCTAATGCATAATAAACATGGTTATAATGTGTTATGCCTTTTGGGAAATATTTACAGCCATGTTTATAATTCTTTATGAATGCATTATTATTTGTTGTAAATGTGTTTATTAAATTACTAAAAACATGATCTTAAATAAAGTGTTACCCAATTTCATTAGTCAGCTGAAAATATGGTTATTTTTTGACTATGGTTTATGCCTGACAAGGTAATTTGTATTATTGCATTTGCTTAGCACACTGTGAAATGTTATTTGGGAGACATTTGAAAATCAGCAAGATCTTTATTAGCTAAGTGTCCTGTATAGATGTTTGTTGTACATCAAAATGTGTCGGGCATTGCTTACGGAAGGATGTTAGATGTCAGTGTTAGATGCAGCTTAACATCTTTCTGGGACATCATTTTTCATTATTTTGTTGCTTAGCTGACATTTCTTCTATGCTGAAGCATTTTTTTCTTTTCTTTTTTTTTACAATTACTTGCACAGCATATTAGAATTTAGCTTAAAAATAAATAAATTACTTGATAATGCAGGAAACAGCCTTGCTCTGCAAAACAACCCCTCACCAGCCCACCTTCAGGGTAAAGAAAAATTATCAAGGTGGTTATTTTCAGGAATGTTATCATTGCTCCTGTTGCTCTGGTGTTCTATTTGTCAATCAAGCGCACACACACACACACACACACACACACACACATTCATCCAGGTATATTTCCATGTTATGAATAATATGGGAAGAAATTCAACAGGTTTTTATCACATTAAAAGAGACAAATGTTTAGTAAAGGAGCTTTTGTTTTTGTGAGTTATAGTGCTGAGAGAATACATGTTGCCAGGAAGCAGTGTTTCCAAGAAGAGCACAAAGGCACAATATCCGTTGCTTTTTCAGATGCCTGGAACCACATCAGCCATCCAGACCTAATGGAGAATGTGCCAAATGGATTCCATTTCGTCGTGATTGAACTGAATTCCTTGTCCACTCCTCTCAATGGAAGCTTGGATCACCTGCAATGTGCCTCCAGCTGCCACGGCTCTCTCAGTGTAACCCTGCACGTTTCTCCGCTTAATTAAGTGATATCGAATGCGCGGCGTTTGCACTTTCTATCAGAACACCTGTCGCCATTTTCAATCAAATTCTGTTTCTTTCCCAAACGAACTGCTAAAACTGAGCTATATTTTTTATTTGTGCTTTTTTAATGTTTTTTCTTTTAAGTTTATATTTTTGATGCTTGTGAACATACAAGTTGCACACATGTCATTAATATGTTACATGTATTTATGCTCTGCCTTTTTGAAGGTGAAAATTCAGTGTATCAGCCTGGGCAGTGCTGCTTTGGTAACAAAAAGCATTTCATATTTTTGCTAATGGTCATTTGTGGTTTAGGTATAATAAAACGTATTTATTTTGGGGGAAAACGCAACTTGCATTGCACTGTTGGTTTTAGTCACGTACACTCAGGGCCCACTTCATTAGGTATGCGTCTCCAAACAGCAAAACATAGGGCTGCAATAAAATGTATTCCTCAGGCATAAAGCGTTGCAGTTACTGTGTAGCTAAGCATCTGAGCGACTAACCTGTCTGGTCTAAGTGATTTCAAATTTGTCACAATCATTGGTGTGAGACATGGTGGATCTGACGTCTCAGAAATATCCACCTTCCTGGGATTTTCACACACTACAGTATCTTGAGTTTAAAGAAAATGGCCTGATTTAAAAAAAAATGTGCAGTCAGTTGAAAAAACACCTAGTCCATAAAATAAGGTCAGATGAGAATGGCCACTTTAATAAAAAAAAAAAAACAGGAAGGCCGCTTGCATGAAACAGCTCAGTATAACAGTGGTATGTTGAAAGGCATCTTTGAATGCCTTTGAATTTGATACCTACCTGGTACTATGTAAGGGTACCTAATAAAGTGGCTCTGAGTGTATGTCTTAGTGTGACAACAGGAAAGCAGAACTCTTTCATTTCAGCCTTGCAAAATTACGGCACGTTTCATCAAATAAGCAGTTTCTTGCTAAGTGACTGGTAAAAGCAGTAACCATATATAATGTGCACTCTCAGAAGCAGGAGGAAATCATGATCTGCAAAAGACATTCTGTGCTATTCTAGCCTGACGGTGTTTTTGTTAACAGCTTCTGGCAAGCGAACGTTGTCATCCATTTGCCAAACGTTCTGTTACTTGTTCTGGCAACGTTTTTCAGCTTTTGCGACCATCTCCAAACTTCGAGAGGTTGGAGTACATTTTCTTGGGCCGTTCTCTGTGCCTCTGAGTATTGGCTCTCAGTAGAGGGTGGAGATCTTATGAGGGCAGCTATGGGACTGTGAACATCTGGTAGAGGGGTGGATGAGTGCTTTTTTTTCCCCCTTCAGAATGTTTCCCTTAACTTCAGCCATGGTTTTTTTCTGGAAAGAGCGGACAGACAATAATCCGAGCAGAATCTGCTGTAATGTGTGCATAATAACAATAAAAGAAAAGTAGAAGGCCAGTTGTAGCCCTTTATATTGCAGCCCGTATTGAAAAGCAACTGGATATGAAGGCAAAAGGTTAATCTCAATGTGCGTATTTGACCAAACTTGTGATGCCATGTACCCGTTTTACGTCATCTTCCACTGCCGAAGACCAGGTCCAATACTCAAGAACAGAAGTACAGAGGATGGTAAAAATCCCCGGATGTTCTTCTCGCTCCACCCCAAATATCCAGGATACATCAGTTGCATCCTCGCCAAACTAAATTAAATCCATTGCGGCCCAAGTTCGTTCATGGAAGGCAAGGTAGCATATCTTGCCAAGACCACAAGTACAATCTTTGCGGTCTTGGTATTAAAATTCATCCAAAGAGTAAAGGTGAATTAGGTAAGAAGCAAAAAGACACAAAGAGATTCATAATTTTCTGATTGTTGTTCAGCAAATGTCTGTCCTTTCCTGTCATTTTTTGACTGAATTGAAACCATTTGGTTGTACAAAGCTTGTGTATATTGAACTCGGCATTAAAGTAAAAAAAAGTCCTGTATTATATTGAAGTCCCAATGTATAATAAAGTACTTAATAAATATAATTGCTTTACTGCAGGTGTGATGATTACTTGCTGTTTGATTTAGTTCTTTCTTATCTTAACCAAGTTTTTGTTCATATTTGAATGGGGATGAAGCAAAAAGAATTGGGCAGCTTCTGCCACTATCTACTAAAAGCTTGGTTAGGGCGATATTGTTTCATTGTCAAGGTCTTTTTTGCGCTGTCTATGTGGCAGAGACCTGATGTTCTCAAACTTGGAAATGGTTCATACTTACATCTAATGCTCCGACCATCTCTCCAGCAATATATTACATACTAAATAATACCAAAAGCCATTTCAGTACTTTAAAATATACATAATATTATATAACATATATTATATTAACATTATATATATATATATATAATATATATATGTCATTTTTTCTTCATATAAATGCAACACGTTCTGATGCTCTTGAACAAAAAGGCAAATCTGACCAATTCTGTGCTGTATAGATGATAGTTGAAGGTAGGGGGTAGGTGCATTGGGTTTAATTAGTTACATAACCCCACCTTACATGTACTTTTGGTTACCCCAGTCACCTCTCATATGTACAGTCAATATTAAAGCTTCAAGCCTTGAAGAATAGATTTCTTCTGTAACAATAAGGGTTTCATTAATATTATAACAGTTGTTTTGATGTTCAGAGAGCTTAAAGCTAGCTTGGGCTGTCCATAGTGTATGAGGCACAAACAGCAGAGTCGGTTATTCAAAGTTCTCTTATGGTTCTGCTTGCTGCTTGCTGTGACATGCAGGCACACTCAGGTTCTCTGAGTTAGCTCTCTAGGACTTGGAAAGCAAATGTATCGCCAGGACACTTCACAATTGAACGATCTGTCAGGCACGGTCCACAACCTGATGCTCTGACCTCCAAAGCAGAGTGTTTTATGGCCTTCAGATGTTCTCCTGATGCAGCCCTGTCCCCAGTAGACCGGGTGTTTCCTGTTACCCTTTCAAGCCAATTTGGAATGTTGACCTTTGACCTTGCGAGCATCTTTGGTTTTACGCCAAGCTGAAGTTGAAGCGTAGGTGGCACTGCCTCATGTGAGGATGTTTCTTTTGGTTTCTTTACACCTGTAATATATTCCTTTCATTACTGCTGGATGCAACTGATAATTTTTAATTAAACCATAAGAAAACCAAACTTGGATTTGTAATAGTATGCTCAATTTCTTTATCCACTAGTAATGTGACTTGGTTCCAACATATGCAAAACCATCACACTTGTCAATAATGGCTGTCATCTTCTAAAACAGGTTCTACTTGCTCACATGCTAGTATTAATGTGTCAGCACAATGTAGAAGCAGATGAGATACATGCCAGCTGCCATTGACGCCAATCATTATTTACCTTTTCAATTACGCTCGCCGAGATATGGCAGACAAGTTTTTCATTAAGCTTAACTTAAACCAGCGAGACCCTAGTTGAAGTACTAATGAATAGATTGCCTTAGCCACATCTAATCTCTCAACATGTAATAGGTTTCCCACTGGCCTCTAGAAAATGATAAAGAATTTCCTTATTTAACCACAAGCGTCTGCTCTGTAGTGTGGAGACATCAATCCAAGTATCCAAGTGCTCCTAGCAACAATTGACCCACTTTGATCCATTTCCTTGGCACACCACTATTGGAAATTCTGGCAGGACCAAGGATTTGCATGGAGATAGATTTCTCCAAGCCGATCTCCAGGAATTCTATTCGACATGCTGCACAGAACTGATTAGATGGTGCAACGGGAGACAGTAAGAACCACTTTTCATGGATGTCTGAACGTGCCCTGATTGCCCATTTTAAAAATACAACGGAATAATATATTTTCAAATATTCTTCATTATTCTTTCTTTTTTATGTTATTAATGTTCAGCTTTTTTCCCCAAACAATGCATTCAGCAAAAGAACACGCAACACTAATCAGCCCAGCGTGATTCACACGTAGATTTATTGGATATGCATATATATACTCAGTGTTAAATATGAAATGATTTTATGCAATTACAATGTTAAATCAATGCAAAATTGCTCAATTAAGCTAGCTGAAATCCAGCTTTTCTTTACTCGGACAAGTTAGTTTTCAGAAGAAAAACTGCGGATAAATGTTCCCAAAGCTGACGACTTGCCAAATGTCTGCTCAATATGGTAGCTAGGTATGTCTTCATTTTGAAAAGGCAAATGTCATGTTTCATGTTGCCATTTTGTCTACCTCATGCAGTGCCTCTCTAGGACTTCATTGGTCCGTTGGGCACAAAATTAGTTTTTCCCTCCAAAAACGCAAGCCTTAATGATCTGGCCAGAAGGTCTCACACTCAAATTCACACTCGGTTGGATCAAATGAGGCTCATGTGCTTTTACGCTATCACCTTTCCTTCCGAAAAACAGAAATTCACATTTATTCCACATTACTGAGCATTTCTCAAAGGTTAAGGAAAAATATAAAATATAATATACTTTCTGTGACTAAATGTTGCAAGACAGGGAAATTAATTTTCAGTTCATACTTTCTTCAGAAAAAGAATTAAACAGCATTTTATAGTTCCTTTGTATATATTAGCAATTTACCATAATCTTTACGACTTTTAAATAAGCACTGCAAATGTAATAAATACAACAAAAAAATGCTGGAAACCAAATTCGAAAAGCAATATTCGTGAGTGTCTTAATCGCAGATAACCTGCCAAACTAAATGGCAGATGGTCAAACTGGGGCCGCAAAAAGAAGTAGTTTGCCTCGTACAGCTTTTTCGGTTTCCCTGTTAGCATAACAAGCATAGTATCCCCATCTGTAAGCGATGCTGCGTATTTATGTACACTCATGGTACTAACGATAAGGAATGACATAAAGAAAGAGACAATAAAAATCCCACTTAAAGTATATATAAAGTATAAGTAAAGTATAAGTAAAGTATAAGTGGATAGACCAACAGAAAGGGACACAGAAATTGCTGTTGGAGTTCAGAAACCCCTGGATCTTGGATTGGAATTTGATTTCATTAAGTTATACATTTATTAAAGGAAACGGCATAGGTAACTTATTCTTCGGCGCACCTGCTTGTTCACTTGTACTCTTGTCTCAAGCTGCCTTTCAGACGACGCTAATCCATTGATGGATTATCAAAGTAGCTTCAAACCACGGGTGGATTTCTTGCATGTCATGAGCAATTGATGACTTTGCTTGAACTTCAGCTTAATATTCCCAAAGCGAAACACGATTGATGTCGAGATGTGATGCTGAGGCTGATCCCTTCCTAAGCATTCTGATTTATGGGGCGATGAGTGATATCAGATTTTTACATGGGACTTGATGACTAAAGGTAATGATTAGAAAGACCTTTCTGACATCACTCAGTGTCAGGTAGACTCAGTGAATAGACTGTATGCTTTTTGTTTTGTTTTTATGCAGGCTGATATCAAGTTAAAATAATATTATTGAATAATAATAATAATGGCCTCTGTCAGCAGCAGTGATTCTTCATTAAATTCACACATTTCATAGGGAGATTTCAGTCCTTTTTCATAACCCTTATGCTATCAACTGACTCATCCATACATTTGTCCAGTATAGCTATTTCGCTGTTGAATGTTGGGAAAACATTGATGGCCATAGTCAATAGATTTACTGAATCGGGCCAGGAAATGCAGTGAATCCATCCATGTGTTATGAGATTTATTTATTACAGTGCATTCAAGTATCACTCATCGCATGTAAACACTTTTAATGCGGACCCAACCTCAAACTGTTACACCACAATGTTAGTGTCTGTCTGATGCATCAACCTGCCCAATACAGAGTGACCCCCCTAGCATTCCATAAGCTTGCATTATGTCTGTTCTCCCCAACCTGCTCTAGGCCTCATTCTTCGGCCTCTAGCACCCACAGCTTTAAACACATACATTCATCAGTAGTTTATGAATGGGCTGTAGGTTGCATTATCCCAGAAGGCCATGCTCCTTATGCAGCAGCTACACGGTTGAAGCTCTACCTGTAGGGGTTATAGAGAATGTTGCAATCTGGGCTTCTGCGGCTCCCTCTGCCCTTCACAGATGGTTTGCAGCACTAAAAGATGGCTGGAAACACAAATAATAATTTGACATTAATTACAGAAAAATGACATGCACTCCTGCCTTGCAAAACATGTGGCCTCCATACACACCAAGATTCTGCTCCTTCATGCCAGATCCTCAGGTAGACGATCTGGCTTCTCTGACAGACATATTACGAACTGCAACAAGAAACTCTGCCAAACTGAAAGAACACACCGGAGGCAGAAATCGCTTCAGTGATGACACATATCTTCAAAAGCTTGTAGGTGTTGCGTGGGCAAGCTGAACAGGCTGCAAGGTTCCAGCAGGTAGGAGTGAAGCTGGGGACAGGTTACTTAACTCTGACCGGATATCAGCACTTCTTTTTTAATGCATCTTTAAATCTCAGTGCCAGGGAGTGAGATTTAGCTGCTATAGTGTGTAATAAAATGTAGTGTATATGTAACAAAATAATCTCAGCATTCAGTCTTTAACAATAACAGATATAATGGTTCCTGCACAATTTCCCACTCTGCAAATACGTTGTTTTTCCTTTCTGAAAACATTTTAAAATATCTTAAAAGACTGAAGATTTGAACAGACAGCTATTCATTTTTCCCCCCTGGTACAGATGGGGATCAGTTGCATCAGTCAGTCAGTCAAAAAAAAAAAAATCCCATCAGACGCATGCAATCTAAAAAGATCAGCTATCAATAGACATGCGTGAAGTAGGACAGCAACTTTTCAGAAGCCAGGGAGTACTGTCTGAAAGGCTTCCAGATAACTAACGACAAGGTTGGAAAGAACTCTAAGGCCTGGGCGTCTTTATTTCCTCTCAGAAAGCATGTCAGTACCTCTGACTTCCTCCAGCCTCCAGTCACTGACAAAATGACACCTTTAAATTTCACACGTGACCTTTTAGTTGGAGGGGCACAGGGATGGTGCTCACAGAATAGGTGGTGCAGTTTAAGGCAATGTGGTTAAGTGGAATTAATTGAATAATTCATCACTTTGGCAGGGCTGATAATGAGGCTGGGTTTGCACAAAAGGCAATACTCCGTAGAGGAGGTAAGGAAAGTGAAATGCCTTCCTACGACGAGTGAGCGTATGGGTGATGTAGATTGACTCCTCTGGGGCCAATTTCACACTGAGCACCAGGCCGTACTATAAAAAAATAAATAAAATCAAAAACTTGTCTTCACAGTGTGCCACTTTTAAGCTGTCGATGTATCAATGTATGATAAAATGAATCAACTCCATCTCATGCATCTTGGGCACTGGTGGCATCAGGCACATATCCAGACAGCTCTCTGTGGTTTGGACATCCTACTGAGGCCAAGACTGGTCAGATTACCATATAAATGGAACTGCGGAACAAGAGTTTAATCTTTCTCTGCAATCCCCGCTTCTCGTGTCTAGTGACAGGGTTTGAATGACTCTTAGGAGGTAGCAGGCAAGGTGGCGACGTGGGGCAGGTGTTGCTTTCAAACCGGAGATGTTTCCGTCTCTTCGCTTGAGTTTAATGAGTAAAACCAGCCCAGCACCTTATTGCCTCCTCCTTACCCTGGAGACTCAGTCACTTTACTCTGGAATCCACAAGGTGATCACTTATGTGTTTGATCACCTGTCCATCAGTCTCTACTCTCTGTCCTGCCCATTGTACATTAGTAACCCCATCTGCAACATCAAATGGCAGAGAAGCATGCATTGAGCAAGCAGAATGCATTCTATATATATTCCTGCCTCTGCATAACAGTGAGTAGATTGTTCTGCCATTCAGGGTAAAGAGCTCTTATTTAAGCGACACATATGGAAGTTCTCCATTGACCTTCTCCTGATAAGAGGTTACAGCTCTTTAGGAGTCTCATTTGAGGAAGATTTACACCCCAAGCCATAAATTCTAGTCCAGAATCATAAGTGTATATGGAGAGTACATTGATAGAGTATGATTATACTGAATATATATGAACATGTACAGAGGACCATAAAAAGAATATAAATATGATACAAAGAGCCTGATTAAAGGTATTTTATAAGAGAAAGGGAAAAAATACCATGTGAGCTAATTCTAACCTGGATCATCTAAGTCATTCCTTTGGTGATCTTCACTCCAACTGCTACAGCACTTGCAATGAATGCGTACATCTGCAGCAGTACTTTTTCTTTCTAAAATTGTCTATATGATGCTATGGAGATTCTGGTTAAACACACTGTTCAGGCCGTGCTCAGTTATAAGACAGCAACTTTCATTTTTCCCCACTGTTTTTAAATTATCCATCGATACCACATTACCCATATGGGATTTAGCATGCCTTGTTATTTCAGCAGTAAACATGTCTGTACAAGTTGTCAACATCTGAAAGCCACAGGCTGGCCAGAACACAAAGCGGTAACACTTTACTTAAAGCAGTCGTTATACTGCATTACACATGCCTTCATAATGCACTGTTCTTATAATTCATAGTAACACATTCATAAAGTATTATAAGCCCGGCTAAAACTATTTATAAAAAGGCATAACACATTAAAGTCGAGTGTATTATACATTATGAATGCTCTATGAGGGTCTCATCTATAATGCACTATACACACGTTCAAAATGCAGCATAAAGCATCCTGATTTTCCATCCTTAACTTTTATACTGACCATTATAATGCATTATGAAGGTATACATAGTGCGTTATAGATGAGACCATCATAGAGCATTCATAATACATGAGAAACATGACTGTAATGTTATGCCGTTTTATAAATATTTATAGCCATGTTTATAATACTTTATAAATGTGTTACAATGAATTATAAGAACAGTTATTACAATTTATGAATATGGATTTCATGGAAAGTGTTACCCACAAAGCTTTTTTAGGTCTGTTATTAATTAGTATTGTACACAAAAGCTGAAACTGCAAAACCTGACACTCAACACTGACCAGCAGGACTGTATCCATTCTGAACCGATAGAACGGATATAGACTTCAGGCTATATCAACAGTAAAATGAAAGGAAATGTTAAAGCAAGTAAAAACTATGTTACATATAATCCTGGTGCATCCATCACATTTATTTTTCAAAAATTGCTCGTCCAAAGCAGAATGGTGGTGAACCTGTCAACGTTTGATAAAGGGACTCAGCTCAATCATCTGCTTTGCACCGATGGCATCAGACACATCATCAGACAGCTCTCTGTGGCTAGGAACGGGGGAGATCGTTAGCTGGATACCACCAGGCTCTGGGCACACAGAGACCATACAAACCCCCTTGTCATACTCACACATACACACGCGTTTGTAATTATATCTTTGTGGGGACTCTTCATTCATTTCTATGGGAAAAACTCTGATCTTAACATGATAATCTTAACCCCTACCCAGCCCTGACAACTAAGCCCATGGATATGTAACCAAACCATAAGTAACCAAACAAAATGTGAGACTTTCATCTTTTGATTGCAGTCACAGATCTTTGTGGGGAGATGTCAAAATAACAGGTTTCTATCACAATGTGGGGGACACTTGGTCCCCACGATGCAATATGAACATCACCAATCACAACATCCTTAACCCCTATCCAGCCCTAAACTTAACCATAAGTAACCAACTTTCGGCATTTTTACTTTTATTGCATTCACAAACTTTATTATGGTCAGATTTTATTAAATTCAGGTTATCTAGATGGGGACCTGAAAACATCCCAGTTTTTATGACACTTTGGGGACATTTTGGTCCTCAAACGTGATCTGTGCAAACCCACACACACACACACTCCAGACACCCGGCACAGAGAAGGCCCAGCTGTGAAAGGAGACTGTTTCTGACTCACTACTTTAGGGGCAATTTACTGTAGACTGAAAAGAAGGGAGCAGAGAGGTAGGAGGAGAGGCTTCATAAGACCAAGGTCAAGTGGCACCTTAGTGTCCCAAGCAGACTTCAGGAGTGGCCTGCTTTTATTTCAGCACTCCTCTTCACACCGTGAGTTTCAGAGTATCTGTTTCAGCCAGGATGTAATGAAGGCCGGGCTGTTTTGTAATTATTTCATTCAGCTAACTTAAATTCAGTCAACTAGTCAGATATTTGCATATAGTAGTTTATAGAAAACAGAGTATATATCTTCTCTCCTAAAGAGTTTATACTGTTGTTTACTGAACGTTTTTTATTCAGTATTTAGTTTTTTTTATAGTTCCATTTTTATATGTTCCATTTTTATATGTTATTTTGTTCATATTATTTTTGTTTTTGTTTTTTGCATTTTGTTATATAGTGTTCATTGTGTCTATTTATGTCATGTCCTCCCGTCCGAACCTCCTGTATGCCACACCCCCCTCGTTGCCCTCGTGTGGAATCCCTGCGTTTGCCAGTTGTCTCTCGTTGATTGTTATTAGTACATTCTTAATATACCGGTAGTCCCTTGGTTACAAACGAGACCCATTGCCTAAGTTTGTCTTTAAGTCGAATCTGTAGGTTAGTCTGCAATAAATAAATAAATAATAGAAGTGGCTACAGATGGTACTGTACTGTATGCCGACCAACCACTGAGTCCATGCAATGTTTTCACGAGCCTCACACAGTAGTGCGTGCGTTCATTATTACGAACTATTGCATTTAACCCAAATTTTTTATGAGATAATAAGGTTTTATGGCAGTCCATTTGTAAGTATGAGCTGTCCATGAGTCAGACATTCTTAACCCAGTGACTGCCTATATGTTTGTGTATTAGGAACCAAGGTTGGGATATGTCACCGAGGCACATGTCTTCGAACTGCTTATCCTGGTCGGGTGGGGGGGGGGGGGGGGGGGGGGGTTTTTTGGTTGTGTACTTTTGTGCTGTGGGGGGGGGGGGGGGCGGGGGGGTGAGAATTCTGAAGATATGTGGGAGGGGGGGGGGGGGGGGGGGGAGTATTTTTATGATATGTAACTGCATGA
>JAODKM010000048.1:5338706-5360572 GCA_026780845.1 Petrocephalus sullivani | reverse complement strand
GGCAATACTGCAAACCAAAGGAGGGCAATACTGCAAACCAAAGGAGGGCAATACTGCAAACCAAAGGAGGGCAATACTGCAAACCAAAGGAAGGCAATACTGCAAACCAAAGGAGGGCAATACTGCAAACCAAAGGAAGGCAATACTGCAAACCAAAAGAAGGCAATACTGCAAACCAAAGGAAGGCAATACTGCAAACCAAAGGAAGGCAATACTGCAAACCAAAGGAGGGCAATACTGCAAACCAAAGGAGGGCAATACTGCAAACCAAAGGAGGGCAATACTGCAAACCAAAGGAAGGCAATACTGCAAACCAAAGGAGGGCAATACTGCAAATTCACCCTGACAGTTGTTTCCCGGAACAACTGAAATGTTGTCTGCATCTGTCGTTGCATGTGAATATTTCATTATTTGGAGTAAATGGTTTTGAAGAAAGTGTCTTGTTTTTTTTTTTAAGCATGCCAGCATTACAAAGGGTGTGCAGTTTTCAGAAAACTGTTGATGTATTTTATAAATTAGATACTGATGAAATGTGTGTAAATATTTAAATGTTCACTGGTTCAAATCGTATATAGCTGCTTTCATGCAAAGAATGTGTACACTGAAAGGTGTAGGAGGAGAACTGATTGAATTTTTAGTACCTGGATTAGAATAATCAATTAGATTTGCATGGCTGAGCTGCTGGTGATTTAAAGTGGGCCGGAGCTAAGGTCCTGGCTGACAGAGGCATGCTGGTGATAGAGAGAGTGGGCGAAGTTACAGGACACTGCCACAGCTTGTTGTTTGTAGCAGAGTCCATAGAAACTGACTACCGACTGTGCTCCATGGGTGACCATGAAAACCAAACTGTTTGTCTTTATTTGGGGCTTGGGGGGGGGCTGTTTGCCCATCTGGAACCCCTACCCCCAAATCCTCTTTGTTCCCCTATTGCTGGGGTTGCCTGGCAGGCAAGCGGGGACTTTTCTAGTGTTCGCAGAATGCAAAATCCTGCCCTGGGGTGGCAGCATCATAGCAGGAAATCACGTCCACTTACTGCATCTCCTGTCATCTCTGAGTGCGGCACTCTGTGTGTTCGATTGTGTACCCTTCCTTTATCTTCTAAGGGATAGGCCTGTCAACAAACCAGGTAACAGCATTTCCTAATGATTTCCTCTACTTTAGAGCTCCAACAAGTGACTATAACCTTCTATCCTTATGACTCCATCTAGCTCAAAGTTCAGCCTGGTGTTTGCCCATGGGTTTGTTTAATTACTTTACATCGTGACCATAGCTCCGGGAAAGCCACCTTAACCTCCAACATTGGTTGGTCCAGTAACGCTGGAAAGGGTCACGGGAGGTCTTTGCACTGAGTGACATGACACTCACCATCAAGCAAGCATAAAGGCGTCTTTCTTTCAGTGACAATCAGCATGATGGAGACATTGTGCGGGTCATTAATAGAGTAATGGAACCTCAAGCTCACTAATGCGAGACCAACAGGCGGGTGAAAACAATCATCAGGATTTTATCTTCTTTCTATTGAGAGTCCCCGTTGCAGGTTGGTGCAACTTCTCCGCATGCTAATATATTACAGGTTTATAAAGAAAAGCTGTAAAATACATATCAACAGAATGTGTTTTTAAAATGTTCTCATTTCAAAGGCATTGAGAGCATTGACTTTTCAAGGATAGCATAGTGAAGCTTCAGAATAACTAAGGTGAGTCTGGCATACACCATAAAATTTACACGTCGTTCCATAGTGATGATTACGGTTTTGAAGTCAGAGTAATTCAAATGGAATAATTTGACAACTTAATATTGTTAGAACATTTTAATTAATATTGAGCTGGTTTAACTTAATTATGTTTGTAGAGACAAAATCAAATCATGTTGGTTGCACTAAAACTGTACATTAGTCTGACTTAAAATTACATGTACTCAGTAATGCCAGAGTTGGCGTAACTTAAAAAGCTGCAAATTGTTGCGACGATTTTTTTAAGTAGACCTGAATTATTTTTTAGAGTGTACAGATGGAGTATAGTGTGAAATGTGGCATCATAATGTATGGAGGTCATAGCTCGGAGAGATAGCGTGTGAGACATTTACTGCTAGAAAACATTAGGTGGAGCATAAAGATGTTCACTGTGTTTGTTCGAAAACCATATTTGCCCCATTAATATAAACTTATATGTCCAGTTATTGTTACTTAAAAAGAAACAAAGGGTAAAAGACCAAATTTAGAGGACGCGATATGGAAGAAGTACATTAATCAAATCAGCCCACAAGATAAAGAGTTCATTAAGCCCAGGTCTAAAGCATTACTGGACTTTGATGCACCCACCACACAATATGGAGGAATTAAGTAGGAGATGGTCTACCGTGCAATGTAATTTCTCACTGAATGTTCTCTCACAGCGCATTCCAGGGAATCAAAGAAACAGTTTTATAGGAATAATAACTGATAACAGGGAACCAATTTTTGAACCTGTCAGAAATGTAAATGCTTGCTTATTAGAGCTTTATCTGAAAGTTAAGTTAAATAAAACTGGTTCCCCAACTTAAGAATCATACATAATCAAATGTTAGGGTTTGATTTTTTGAATAATAAGGACAGTGTATAATCTGCTGATGGCGGATGTCAACTGGGTAATTTTGAAAAGAGCATATGAGTCAGATGACATAGACCAGTTGGAAGCAGCTCTTTGTTTGCATTGATCCATACATTAGAAATAGCAATGTGACATACAAAAAACCATAGAATCAGTCCCCATGTGGTACAACGCCCCGGAAAACGGTCATATACAGGGAAAGCCAACAAGGAACCTCAGCAGTACGAAAACTCCCCTGGCGGATTCTGCACGTAGGTGACAAATGCAAGACGAGGGCGCAGAGATTACAAATCCAGACCACGATTTTGTTTCAAGCAACCAATTGGTTGGTCTGGAGCCAATTCTGGAGGCTATGGGCACAAGGCAGGGAACAACCCAAGATGGGGCACCAGCCTGTGGCGATCCAGTGATTTTATTAAGACCTCAGCAAATAAACCTAATAGCTTTGCTACAAGAACACCTAGACTGTATCTAATAATAACACAGATTATGTCTCTCAGCCACTAATGGGGCAGGGAAATCTGAGAGTGACTTTTTAAAGCTTTGATAAGCTATACTGTAGGTACATAATAAGGCATGTTATGACACCTAAAAAATTTTAAAAAAATACAATGAAATTTATGTTGAACTTTCAGTATGTAAAGGTAACAATCTGGGTGAGAAAACACCACATAGCAGAGGTAATCGTCAGAAAGGGACAGTGGGTGGGAATACAAATAAAATGAAAAAGTAATACATTAAATTTGGAACCTACCTGGTAACAGTTAGCCCTTTGATATAGTGGGAGTTCATAGTAGGAATTGCAACTTAATTCTGATTAAATCAGCTTGCCCTATATCCAACCACGTCCTCAGAAAGAATTTTATCACTCTCTGGATCTCCTCTTCCTGACTGCCTGTGTTAGGCTGCCATAAATGAGCTCCTCTCTCCTCCACATCCTACTCCCCACTAGCAATGAAGGATCTTTTTAAAACACATCTCCAACCATAACCTCGTTTCCATGTCGGAAAAACGCCACTATCCATTTTTTTGGTGCTGTTTATTTTCTGAATAGAGTGATAATTTAACAAAAGCACTCCATCAGGTTTTTTCGGTAGAGTTTTCATTTGAGAGAGGAAACCTGAAAGGTCAAGTATGAGACAGGATTCTTAAATTCATAAAGGAATAGTACTCCAGATGGCATGAAGGCAGTGAACTTTATTAGTAGTTAAGGGCTTCAAATATATTAGAGATTCCCATACTCCTGTGCTAACTTTCTTGAGTGCAAAGTAGCTGTACTGTAATTAACAGCAAAAAGGAATAAACTCTATCTCAGTGTACACATGCAATATGAATGAAGGTTTGCCAGTATCTACCCAGTTCACCTTACGTCATCCTCAATGTTTTATCACCTCAACAGCTATTGCACCAACCATGATCCAAGTCAGGTAGTCCATCTTGGTATAACCAGTTTCCAAGTTATGTGTAGATATGGCCACAAGGGATACGTCTACCCAGATGAGAATGGTCAGTTCCATCTTTTATTATTTTTAAAAGAGCCAAGAGAAACAAGGCTTTACTCAGTATATAGGAACACAGGTCATGCATTTAAGAACAAGCACAGAGCAGACACAATTTTATTAGGAATAAGAAAAGGTCCCTATTGGTCAGAGTCTTTCTCTTGACTGTATTTTTTTAGTGTAGGTGGCTCTTATTTTCCTCATATAATTTTTGTGTGCATATTAAGATGGGGCTAATATGGGCCACCCGTATGGGCTGGAAATCAGGGAAGAGGCAGAGTCAGGGTGATGTAACACTCTATGGTCGCAAATGAACACTACAAGAATCAATAAAGTTTAACACTGCAAAAACAACACTCAATACACACTGCAAAGTATTAAATTTAACACTGTTTGGTGTGGACACATGTAAATGCCATGCAGTGTTAGTTTAACACTGGCACATTTGCTGTATATTTTCCAGTTAGTAATCCCTCACTGTCAGTTCAATCCAGGCACTTGAAGATATTTAAGGTTCTGCAGGAACCATTAATGCAGCGTAGTGATCGAGAGCGCTAGCTTGTGATCCAATAGATTTCCAGTTTAAGATCAAGCCGATGACCATTTGTTGTTTATTAGGTTACATAGGTCGAACACAGTCACATGGAGCTTATGAAACTTCATAAAGCAGAGTGCCACATCTCACATGTTTGTGAGGAGTAATGAAGGGACCTTGATAAAACAAAAGGTCTGAAAATGTGTAAGGAGCAGGTGGATGGAAACCACTATATCAGTTTCCATTATCTTCCCCTGGTCAAGGAAAGACAGCTGAAAGCAGTGCTTAGGTATGAAGGTTATGGGATACAGCAGGCAAATGTAAATTCCTACTCAAACTACACACAACCTCCACCTGGCTTCCAGATCATAGGTCTGATTATCTCCAGCTCCCAAGGCTAGTAGGCTGAGATGGGATCATCCTTTAGGCCCAGGGGTTGGTTAAGAATGAAAGAAAGGAGTTCCAGATGGTATATATGTCTGTATTTCATTCCAGATGTGAATGCATTTTTTCCTTTATCCCTAATTGAAATATTACGCCTGATAATGCAATATACATATATTTTTTTCAGGCTATGTATGTACAGAGAAAAATATTATCAGTTTATCTGCTCTCCTTATCATGATTGAAATTCTGCAAAAACAGCTTTGACTGATTTTTTCAGATTTCTATCATGAAAAATAATATATTAAAAATCTCACAAAAATCCATACTGACTCTTTAAAAAGATTGCTCTCTGCAGAGTTGTGATAAGTCTCAACTCCTATCTTTTGCAAATATCCTGGGAGATGCACAATACATAGTTAAATACTGTTTTTCCTTGTAAAACTGTGTCTTTCTTTAAATAAATTAAATGATAATAAATTCTGATAATAATCGAATCGTCACAACAATTCACAGAATTTTTATCTAATTAAAATACTCAGATTGCCTATGTTTATTCTAGATAGGGCAATAGAAAAACAGCTCATTCCACTGTGTAGTCATTGCTAGCCGTAAGACAAAGCAGCAGCAAACACATCCAACATGTAGCTTATGTTTGGGGGAAGTATTTTGCCCGGCAGTATGTACGTTCATGTCTGCCATCCAGCAGACCGTTATATGGAATAAAATGGATGCAGCCTTTCAATGATTAAAAGCTTATATTCTATTTGCACAGCCCTAACTAGTGAGTTGTAGAGAAAACAGAGCCGAAACAGCCTGTGAGGGACCCATGGGAAAGGGCAGTGTTTGTACTGATTAATGGGAGAATGTAAACTCCTTGAATGGGGCTGGCGCACGTGGGCATTCCAGCAAACAGCGCTCAGCAGGCTAGCACTCCGGGCCTTGCTATTCCTCTAGGCGACTCTTAAAAATGAACACAAAAGGACTCTGAGGAAGACTCTAGTACAGATTCCACATCTTAAAATTTTCATCGGGGTACTTTGTAATGCGAGAGGCTTGGCATTTAAGTCGGAAGCAATTAACTGCTTTTGGCGGGTATGTTTGATCCAGAACATACGTTAAACGGCCACAGTAAAAAGTAGATATATAATGACTGACAATAATTTATAAAATGTTGCCCTAAAAGCCATATAACACCATTAAATAATGACAGTGTTTATTGTAGTTTCCCATTCAAAGGATGTGCTATGGCACTGAATTAGTGTCAAAACTGTGCTAAGCATTTAATTTTAATGTCAGTTTTCAGATATGGGAAATCAGGTCTCGTAGGAGTAACTATGTAAAAATACATATAATCGCCTTTAAACAGATGAATTACCTGCATCTCCATACAGTATATGCTTGTTTTTTCCTCTTCAGCTGTTCTAGAATAGAGCACTTAAAAAAACCTTACACAGTAAAAGTAGTAATTCAATACTGACTTGTTATGACAGTGATTAATAAAACTTTATCTTACAATTGAGACTGCAGATCTGGATTAGTTTTCAGTTATAAAATTGAGGTATACCAACAAAGAAATGGCCTGCAGAGTGTTCCTGCTCGTTCTGCCACCGTTTTCAGGCACCCCGACTGTACAACGTCTGTTTTCCTGTGACACCATCAGAAATAGCAAAGTTGCGAGAGGCAGTGAGAAGTACCATCAAAGAGGATTACACACAGTGGCCTGCCTTTCTCGGGCACTCTGCATTTCTTAGAGGATTTCGGCCGCAAACTTTATAAAGGTGCGGGATGTAAAGGAACCCCACCTCTGCTCCCTCTGCAGGAAGGCCCGCATTGGTTATACATCTCCAGCACAAGGTCGTTGTGGGTTTTATGGCCTTGTACGGAGAGGGAGAGCGGTGTCTGTCGAGCACGGGCCCAGTGGGCTCACACTGCGAGAGACGCATCAAACACAACAATACAGACGCTCAGCATCAAAGCTTCTGGAAAGGAGCCAATGGATCTCTGCTTATAAAAACCTTCAGAGTTCCAGGTCATGCCAATCGGAACAACGGAGTTTTCCCTTGCCACTGTCCCTCTGGCTTCCTCTTTGGGGGAACTGAGCAGAGATCATGTGAAGTGATTTGAGACAATGTAATGTTGTGAAAAAACTAGATTACATTACATTACAGTAGATGTTGTGAAAAATTGAATTGAGTTAAAAAAAAATACATCTGTGGGTTCATGGACATTTAGCTACTGAGTGAACCAATAATTTATGCACAACATAGCCTACCTCTGTTCATCACAGAAGAAGAAAATGTCTGAAGCTATGTAGTAATAAAAAAAAATCATGAGGTCCATTTAATTCTTTCCCAGGAAAATGTGAAAGAGTACTGAAGATGAGCTGCACTTTGTACAGTTTTGCAATTACTTGTCACTGGGGCTGTACACTCAAGGGTCTGCCAATTGTATCTTAGTTGTCGGTCAATGTGCTTTTTAAGGTACAGAAATTGACTCTTTGGAGGAACATCTTTGTATCACTGGGTGGACATTAATGTCGTCTGTAGGACACAAAATCGTATCTGAGCTGTACCCTTATTTTCTGACAGTGTAGCCCAGGAAGACCAGAGGGAGATTTTTCAACCAGGTTAGCCTCACTCACAATGGGGAAAAAATCATTACATCAATTATAAAACAAAAAAAAGTATTGATGTCCAAAAGAGCAAACAGTAATTATACCTCTTTAGAGAGAGGTGAGGGGGTGTGTGCTGAGACAGCACGTTGTCGCCCATCAGCACACGACAAACCAGCTCAGGGATGAGAACCTGGGTGCAGCCATGCAGTGGGTGATGCCTCAGCACCACATTGCTCAGATGGAGCTGAACAGTGAGAAGTTTTACTGGTGGCTGGAGTGACAATCTGGCAACCAACCCCAAAATCTTCCCTGAAGTTGGAGGACCAACTTGCAGGGCCAGATGTAGGTTAACGTCATGCCCTTACAAAGCAATTGCAAGTTAAGGGCCTTGCTCAAGGGCCCAACGGAGTAGAATCATTCCTGACATTCGGACATCAACCTTCCAATTGCTGGCACAAATCCCTAGCCTCAGAGCCATCACTCCACCTTTATCTCTCGGAGGTGGTAAAATGTCTGGATACCTCGTATTATTCATTTATCATGTGTGGATTATGACTGATTGTGTGGGCATGAGTTCTCATTGTGGTTTATTACAGACATTCAATGACTGTGGAAAGGCAAACAAAGCCGAGCCCAAAAGAAGCTCGGGAAAGGTGCTCTTGGTATGCGCGTGTCAGCGGGACGTCGGAAGCTAAGGAATGGCAGTATAACTAGGGCACAAGTGGTACACTAACACATACTTGCTTAGGGTTATTGTCATTATGAGATAGCCTTAAGTGCGAAATCTTTAAAAGTAGCTGAGTATTTGACGAGTGTCTGCACAGTATGCATCTGCATATGGCTCTTTTTCTCAGGGTACTTTAATTGCTTTGACTTAGCTTAACCTGGAAGGAGCCTAGCAATGAAAGTGCTGAGAGATGGTTTAGATACTCTATATGCGGGTCAGCTTTGATCACTGTGGCTTGTAAAGTCTAAAGTCCTGGATCATGGGCTGCCGGCCAAGCTTAGAAATGGTAATTCCAGATGTTTCTTAGGATGGAGTGAAAATGGAAATAGGAGAGATAGTGTGTTGATGGAGCTGCTCGGACATATATCTCCTTAAGGTTTAAAGTCAGATCCAAATAACCAATCAAATACATCTGGGGGGGATGGAGCCTATGACAGGTAGCTGAGATCCACCCTGGGCGGGATGCCATGCCATGACAAGGCACATATATACTCACAATCACATACTCCAGGAAATGTTAAGATGCCAATCAGCCTAACTGCGTGACTTTAGCAGGTGCGAGACAACCAGAGTGCCTGGAGGAAGATGAAGCCCTCCACAGAGCAGAGGTTGACTGAATTCAACACTGACATGACACACAATAGATATACCTCGGCCAATGAAAGACTGGCAGACTGGAGTTGCTGCACTCAGTGTGTGTGTGACATCACAGGAGATTATCTGTTACTACTGGGCAAAGTAAACCCCCATTACAACAAAATAATGGCATAAGGCATTCGCCCTTGATCTTGTTTGCTATATTTCTGCCTGCGTCTATTGGCACTTCAAACTCACAATTAGTACATCGAGACAAGAGAAGCCCGCATAATTAACACAAAGGTTAGCAGTTTTAGTGCATCATTCCCAGCCACATACATCGTCTCGTGTGGTCTGGTTGTAAAACACCAGACAGCGTTGACACTGCAGTCCCAAGGTTGCGATTAACATTCAATTTCACTTGAGATGACATCCAGAACAAGCTGTTTCCACTCAAATATTTGTTAGCGGATGTTGAACTATAAATCCACAAGTCTGACTTGCTGTAGTGTTTTCAATTCAATTTACACTTTACAGCTGTCTTATTGCCTGAAATATTATTTTTCACAAATAATAAATAAAAACAAAGTTTTGAAATTTGAATTAACTTTATTGTAGTTATACTTGATAGTATGCCGGAAAGAAGATGGATGGATGGATGAATGAATGAATGAATGAATGAATGAAAGAAAGAATGTAGCTATTGTCTAAAATACGTTATATGTTCAGGATGCAGACTGTACCAAGAAATAGATATAAATATAGAGTATACAGTGCAGTGTATCCACACAGATTGTACACTAGTGGCCCTTTACTAATTTTGGCCCTGTTTGTGATGGTTACGTGCCGCAGGTCCAGAGCAATCTGACGAGATTCTGCTGGATACCCAGCCGACGTTGCGGGATCGTTGTGATGGTGACCCGGCCGTCTCACCCATCTACCATAAACAGAAGTCGGCTTGTCCTGTGGGTTTTTCGGCACAGTTAGGTAAAGCGACCCAGCAGGCACCAAATCACAAATCCAGACTGAGCCTTCTGTAATGGGTGTACCCCCCGGGGGGAGTGGGTGATGGAAACACTTTCAAGGCCAGCTACAAATGTGGTGACTAGTAAGGCGAGGAAATAAAAGAATACAGAAAGTTGGGTGCAATAAATGGGACCTGACGTCTGAAAAATAGGAAAGTACCCATAATGCTCCATCGATAACTGATGCATTCATTAAAAGTGTTGGCATCCATCTCCAGTCATCTGCATATAATCTGTGGAGAGAGCTATCTGGAACCCCGAAACTGTGAATAATGCTGCAAGTAATGCAGATTTATAAATGTGTCAGAACCACAGCTCGCTCGCGTCGGCTTGCAGAATCCAAAAGAGTTCAACCTTCAAAAGCAAAAAAGCTCAGAGCGTCTTGGAGCTTGCAGTTATAGAAATGATGGAGAATGAAGCCTGGAAGGGTCATACCCTGTGGGTGCCATCCACTGATCCATGAAGCACAATTATTCTCTCCGAGGGTATGGCTGCCATTTCGTCCTTTGGTTCCTAATTATCTCATTACTGCCTCTGAATCAGACAGAAATTGAAGGCTATAGGTTTCATCCAAGAAGCAAATGTATTTTACCAAAAGATTTTGGAATGGCCTGGGAAAAGAAAATGACTCAGAAAATTAAAGTGGAGAGGAGTGATGCATTCTTCTGAGAAAACAGTGTGTTCTCTCTTAAGCAGCACCTTCTTTGACTGATTTTCGTTGTTTTGTTTATCATTTTACATCGCTTGGCGAATAGCAAAACAATTCATTTTGGTGGTGTTTTTTCACCAGCTAAGTAAATCTGAAATAGAAGCAGGAAAGTCACAAGGCCCATTAAGTGCGGTGGAATAGCATCTGTATACACGATAGGAATTTTGGAGGTGTGGGTTTGGCAAGAAGTTGGACACCTCTATACGTACAAACAGGCTGTCAGACACCGAGGCTCCTCAGCCCAGACTACTGGAAGTCAGATCAGGCTGAACATCACCTAAACAAGTCTGCTTGCTGCAGAGCAAGAGGGTTCTGGATTATCTCCAACTGCCTTGCACGTCGTGGTTCAGGAGGACGGCACTGGCTGGACTTTCTTCCATCCCGCCGGGGCAAAATTCAGACAAGGTTCGTCAGCGGCGGTGATGACTGGCGGCCTCTTATCAGAAATAGAGACGGCACGTTTGCAGACAAGGTCGAGAGCGCTCGCAAAGCTAAAAGCACCACGGACCGTCGGGGAAATTCAGACCTTGAGGGACAAGGTACCGGTTTAGCGCGCAGAGCCAGTTTCAACATCAAGGGATGGATGCTTTTGTAAATGAACGGTCAGTGAATGGTGTGGTTACTGAGCAAATTGCAAACTGCACATAGACAAGCCTCCTTTTCTTGTGCAAGGTAGAAACCATTCGGAATATGTTTCATCTGAAACTACTGCGGCATGAAGACAAAGCCTTAAATCTGAACTGGTATATTTACCTGCATGGTTGCATTTAACTTGAAGGATTCAGACAGCCTCTGTTCGGGTCACATTTCACATTAGTCCACAGGTAATCCACATTAATCCACAAAGTGTATAATACTGTCCTTGCATTCTTGATGTGAATGCCGTCACAATGCCCATTTATATTACACCTTCCCTAGCAGGGCGCCTGGGAATCGTTAATGGTGGAACGTAAGTTTTACGATAAATTTTAAAAGCTGAACACCACAAGCAGAAATGAGAGATGATGTTACGCGATGGTGAGGACAGAAGATGAAAAAAAATAACTCCAAGTGGGAGAGAAGATTACCTGCGGCAGGATAAAGCAAGCAGACTGCCAAGACCCCTTAGCGTGTAACTTTAACAAAAAATACAGGAAGGTGTTTGGGATTGATGGGACATGTATTATAGAGTGGGACAGCCGGTGACGAGCAAGCAGCGTCAGTCCGGTTGGCCGAAGGCTTCTGGAAGCTTGTGGCCAATGTTCCTTAAATCTTGGCCTTTCCTTATCAGAAAATCATTATGGCATAGGAAACAAAACTCAGATGCTTCTGAAAGGCTTAAAGGTCAGTGTAATTTAACAGGGCAGGCAACGTCACAGAAGAGGCATGAACGCTCGACAGCACCCCACCCCCCCCCCAAATAAAAACCTTTTATTGATTTCGGCAATTCACAGACAGAGAAAAGACAGAGCATCGGAACACTGGAGTGAATAAATTAGCATTAAAAGAGCCTACTTAGGATTCCGCTCTCATGGCTGCCATACAGTGCTCCAAGGCGAATATAAAGCTATCTGAGTGCTGGCGCTTGGCGCAGATAAATAGCTTACATACACCGGCGTTATTGAGAAATGATTGCATTTCTCACTCATGCCCACTGATTTGTGCTCCGCCTGAGATTGGAGTAGTGCGTGCCGTCGTTCATAAAGCATTGTGAGTACATATACAATCATAAGAGTGCACTGTGTAATCAGTCTAATTTCTTGTACGACAAAAAAAAAAAATGAAATCTGGGACTAGTGGGATAAGGGTTTGTAGGGTTGTTTAAATTTAAAAGCCTATTTTTTATTTGAGAAACATCAAACGTGCAGAGGAAGAAAAAAAAATCTCCCATCCACAGTCCAAAAAAAATAATAATTAAATTCCATTGTGAATATGAAGTCCTTCTCACATTAATGTTAAATATTAATAAACCCCAGTGTTTCAGTGGCTGTTAAATGAGGGAGGAGCGACTAATGTCTTTTTTTTCTTTTTTGCAAAGGCACTCCTATTCAGAGACACCACAGTGCTGCAGTTCATATCAGGCCAAAGAAGTGTGGCATCTGCATATTAAATTCCACCAGAACCAGGAAAGCACAACCCATGTGTGGCTCCATATCGCACTGGCACATTATTCATATTCACCCTCTACGCACGCAGCTCTCACACTGAACTGCCCTTTTGTCCAGCGGTCCAGCCATTACACAAGGCACGTCCTTCATCGTAGTCGAGATATTGCCCCGGAGAAAGACACATTCAGACATTGTGAAAGGAAGCACTTCTTTCATCTGGCATCTCGTTCGGCTTTTTAACTCCACGTCCAGCCGGGTGAGAGGTTTCTTTTGGAAGGAAGTTCCACAGGACATGTCCCCCACCAGGGATACGGCGGTTCGCGTATGACATCACCACTCATGTGCAACCCACTTTCCGAAAGCCATGTTCCTCGCTCATCTTGCTGACCGGTGGGATATTTACTGCATGTCCGTAGACTCTTTTTTAAACTGATATGACCTTTACCTCTGAATGTTAATAACATGTCATACTTTATGCAAGTCGTCAGGAACACTTTCTCTGGGATTATGGCAGCATTACACACTATATGAACAAAAGTATTGGGACACCCGGCTGTTACACCTACAGGAAAATTTGTCACATCCCAATCTAAATCCAATACGGAGTTGGGCCCCACTTGGCGGCTATAACAGCTGCCCCTCTTCTGGGAAGGCTTTCCACAAGACTTTGGAGTGTGTCTATGGGAATTTTTGCCCATTGATCCAGAAGTGCATTTGTGAGGTCAGGCACTGATATTGGACGTGAAGGTCTGGCTCACAGTCTCCGTTCCAGTTCATCCCAATGGTGTTCTGTGGGGTTGAGGTCAGGGCACTATGCAGGCCGGTCAAGGTCTTCCACACCAAACTCATCCAACCATGTCTTTATAGACCTTGTTTTGTGCACTTGGGCACAGTCATGCTGGAACAGAAAAGGACCATCCCCAAACTGTTCCCACAAAGGTGGCTCATAGATCCATCCAAAATGACTTGGTATGCTTAAGCACTAAGAGTTCCTTTCACTGGACCTAAGGGGCCAAGCCCAATCCCTGAAAAACACCCCCAACCCCATTAGCCCTGCCCCACCTATAGTTGACACAATGCAGTCAGGTAGGTAACGTCCTCCTGGCATCTGCCAAATCCAGATTTGTCCATCAGACTACCAGACAGAGAAGCATGATTCGTCACTCCACATGACATGATTCCACTGCTCCAGAGTCCTGTGGCAGCGTGCTTTACACCACTCCATCTGATTCTTGCTGATGTGAGGCTTGCATACAGCTGCTCGGCCATGGAAGCCCATTCCACGAAGTCCCAGGCATACAGTTTTTCTCCTGGGGTTAGTGCCAGAGGAAGTTTGGAACTCTGCAGTTATTGAGTCAACAGAACACTGGCGACTTTTACGCATTTTGCACCTCAGCACTTGGCGACCCTGCTCTGTTATTTTATGAGGTCTGCCAAAAGTTTCTGTTGTTCCTAAATGCTTTCACTTTGTAGTAATACCACTTACAGTTGACTATGGAATATCTAGCAAGGAAGAAATGGGACTCATTGCCTATGACACGCTCTTCAGAATGACCCCTTCTTTCACAGCTATTTGTAAACCTGACTGCGTGACTAGGTGCTTGATTTTATACACCTGTGGCAATTGGTCTGAATAAAACACCTGAATTCAGCCATTGAAGGGTTTAGTCCAGATATTGCAGTTCAATGTGGCATTTGAACCAATGCGGATTCAAGGGTGTTGGCTGGATTTTACTTTTACATTTTTAACCCAACTATAGACCTTAATAAGGACTGTCCACCTATGGTAACCTAAGGATCCCATTAAGGTCTCCTTTCAGCTTTGTGAAAAAGGCTTGGAGAAAATCTCATGTTTGTATTTCCAGTCCCCTTTTCCATTACAGCATGGCTTTCACGCAGTCCAGGCGACAACGCCCTGTGCAGTGCTCCCAAATAAGCCGGATTGGACCGAAACACTGATGCTGTCACTGCCTTGCACATTCTCGAGTCTCGTTCCACCCTGTGACTATCACTTTAAAGTGAGCATGTTGCACTGGTGCTCCAAACCGACTTCCTCTCCTTCTGTCGTGATCAGGCTGGCGAGGCTTCAGCAGTTTGTCAGATTTTGCTGAGCGTCATGTTAGAATCAAGCCAGTGAGAGGCTTTCTTGAAGACAGGGTCAGGGCATGGTTCTACGTTCTTTGGTATGATATTTGGAGAGTGGAACAACACCTCTCTGTCCACAATCTTTTATTACACCATCTTCCGGAGAACATTCCAAAATTACTATGCTCAAAAATGTCAGACATGCCTGAAACCGAGAGCATATACTGCTTCATTTGTGAATAGTACTGTAAATCTATTAGGTACTTCAAATTTCAGAAACTTTTGTGCGCCAACACACCAAAGAATAATAACACTATGCATTGAATTCTACTGCAAGTACACTGAGACTTTAGGATGCTAACACACATAAAAAAAATGCTGCCGTGGAAATAACGTCATCCGCAAAAAATGATCAACCAATGGGAAACGTCATGGCGTAGGTAGCATGAGTAGAATGTATATGCAGCCTCAAAGATATCCTGATTGTTATTGGTGAACTGTTACACCTCCTTGTTAAAATACATGTTTCGTACAGGAACAATAATAGCGTTTATCATTGTATAAAGTATTGATAAAATATTTCTACATTTGTTCACATTTATGCTGAGATCATGTCCGCTATGTAAAAAATTAAATGAAATAAAGCTGACTCCTGGAATTTAAGTTGTTTCAGAACAATGTGGTGGCCTCTGAACTAGTAGTAAGTTTTCTTTGACCCATGCTGACTTGTAAAAAAGCCCCCCCCCACCCAGCCTGCTTTCCCTGGCAGGTACAGACCTGTTCAACTTGTATCGATTAGTGTCACTGTGTTCATAAAACCACAGCGAGTTAGGGCCAGGGTTCAGAGGTCATGGTTCAGCTTAAGGTCATGAGAATTGGTGACAGAAAAAAGAAAAATAAAATGCTAAAATCTTCCTTACTTTGTTACTATTTCCTTTAGTTTTATTTATAATGTGATTTCAGGCTGCTACACTGCTCAAAGCAGCTGGGTGACACAATGCATAAGCTGAATGATATGTAACCTGTGATAAAGCATCACAGATTCTAATTTGATGTCTGTTTTTACCAGCAGTCTTGAAGTATTATTAAGTAGCTTACAGTTTCACAATCTTAAACATTTTAACTCCAGTTCGTAAGCTCAGATTTCCCTTGGCCATTTGCACAGATTTAACTGAAGTAGCATTTATAGTAGACTTGTGTTTAAGCTGATTCTACGTATTACAAATATGTGTGTGTATTCATCAGATGATTCATCAAATGATTCCAGTTCTGGCTGGATTTGAAAATCAACCTCGGTAAGAATTACGACAGCATCTAGTTCCATAGGTTTTAGATAAATGAGACTTTAAAAAGGTTCAGCGGGATAACAGATGTAAGATATCGCCCATTCATGGAGGGGGCATTAAGGCTGCAGGAAAACCTTGCCATCAGAGACTCTAGCTTGCACAAAGCAAACGCGTTCCAAAGGTCAAAAGGTCACTTCGTGGGCACCAGCGAGGGAACGAGAGTGGCGAATGGTCACTCTCAGGATCCCTGGTGCAAATGGCTTATTTATTAAGGTGTTTTACATGGCAGGGTGGAAAATTCAGCAAATTCTTTAAAAGCATGCGTAGGGTCAGTCTGCCTACCCTTCTGCTGGTCAGAGGAATGAAAAGAGAGACTGCATGAGATATTTAACAAAGGGTTCCTTGGTTTTATAGCTTACACCTGGTTTGGGAAGGAGAAAGGCGAATGGGATTCTCCTAATGCAGAAGCCATCAAAAAGCCATAAAGGTAAATTAACAATAGCTAACAACTTGAAGACTTTTGCCCTGGGCTGTGACCCAAGTCATACAGGACAGCAGGATTAGAGATGCCAGAACAATTCTCATACATTGATATAGACCAGGAGTCAGAGTCAAGGTGTGTGAGTAATGGGCAGAATTAAACAGAGAAATATCCACAAGGCAGATATAAACAGAAGTATACCTCTGAAGATATTTAATCAAGGTCTATCATTTTGAACAAGTAAGAAGTTAAACATCTAATGTCCCTCCTGCACGATTATTGGACTGAAAAAATTCAGTGGCTAAATCGCTACATAACACAGACAACCAAAAGTAGTAATGGGAAATAGTTCGAATCAGAGTACCAGGCTTGCCACTTTAAAAGGTGGATGACGGCATCAAAGGCAATGACGCCTCATATCAGAGCAGCTTTGGCTCGTCCTGATTGGTCCAGGGTTTTTGTTTGAAACACCCAGACTTTCTGACAATTAATCAACCCGGACCAGTCATTCCCTTAACATGAACCTGTAATACAAAAATTGAAAAAATATCCCCATAAAAAACCTGCGACAGGCAATAACACAGGCAGGCAGTGAGATCAGTTATAAAGATGGTCCAACGTGTCCATTGATGCAATTTATGAAATGATATCATTTGCAGTCATATTTTAACAGTAATCAGCAAAATGATGACTATCCACTGCTGTTTTCACAAGGTAATTATACATAATGAATAAAATGCCTCATTAAGTTATTAGTTAATAAAAGCACCCTTCAACATTCCCCTGAAATAGCCTTAATATTTTGGCAAAGTTCCTCCTGCCAGTAGGCTTTAACTATCCTTACAAAGTGTCCCATTTCATTATTAACAAAGCCTTTGAAGCTCAGTGGCATTATGATGAACAGAAATTCAGGAAAAGAAAGTTGATAGATATTTTCACAGATACTCTGTGTAGTATTTGTCATATCTTCCACAATACTTGGTACTCAGTTATCAAAAGATGATATATGATTTATAAAATGAGTTATAGTATCTATCCAAAATCATGATATATATTTATTAATAACTGAGAGCAGCAATAATACATTAGATAGATATATGGCTAGGGACTTTGGACAGCTGCTATACTTATTCATTGCTGCCACCTTCTGGCCGCATATATTCATTACATTCTGCTGAAAATGGACAGTTAAGATGCCCTTTGGTATCCGTTACAGAGTTCATTAGACTGCTAAAATGTGCAACACAAAAGTTTTTTTCACTTCTTTCATTGATCACAAGACAGGAACCAGGGGCAGGAAACCTGATGCAATGAAGTAAGGTCTGGAGGTGCCACTGGACCCTAGAGCACTGTAAAAGGGGTGAGGAGGTTGGGTCCATCCTTCAGAAGGAAGAAATCTCTGCAGCATGCAGGACGTGAAGGCCTCGGAGGGCTGGCGGTGTCTGAGGGTGTCAAGGGGCTGGCAGGACTGAAAGATATCAAGGGGCTGGCAGGACTGAAAGATATCAAGGGGCTGGCAGAACCGCAGGACCCCAAGATACAGGCTGAGGGTGCCAAGGTGGAGGCAGGACCAGAGGAGCCATGCGGCACCAAGGGGACTGTAGAACAGGAGGAAGACGAGAGGGCTGCAGGGCCAGAACTGAAGGATGACGTGGGGACTACTGGACAGGAACAGGAGGATGACGAACGTACAGAGTGAGAATGCAGACAGGAGCAGGAACAGGGACTAGAATAGGTATGACCGCCATGGATGGTGTGCCCCCGTCTCCCTCTTTGGGAGACCGATCCCCGACCTGCGCATCGCTTGCCCCCCCTCTGGCACTGGTGACTGCTCTTGGTCTTGGTTCTAAGGTAGTCTGAGTCCTAGATGGAGTTAGGCAACTCCATTGTATCAACATAATTAATTTAAGTACAAGTCAGTTGAATAATTTTTCTTCCATGCAGTTGAGTATAAAGAATCACAGTTAAAGAGTACTCATCTGTTTGGTCTGGAACCTTGGTCTGGATTTATACATTCTGGACCTGAACTTTCATGCACGGTCTGTAATGGGTTACTTTTGTAACTTGCTCAACACTGCAATGAGAATTACAGTATTGATGAACATGCTCTTATTTTAAATGAATCGTGTAAGTATTTATAAATTTATCAACATTAACCTAACTAAACTTGTGTCTGATTGCGCAACGACCAGGAGGAAAGAACACCATCACCTGTTCATAGCTGTATGTCAATGAATGTCTGTTGGTCCATCAATCAATTTTATTTTATGATCTCTTTTATAAGAATGTCCACCTACATAGTAATGCAGTGTCATCTACTCCTCTCTTCCCCAGCCCTTCCTCCTCCTGGGAACATAGAGTTCTGGTCAGAGGGGCCAGACGCTGTGTTTCAGAGCTGGGATGAGCCAAAGGGATTGGCTGAGCAGATAAAGCATTTTATAGTGACATATAAAATATAGCGTCCGCTGGGATGGCAGCAGGTGAGAAGCCTGACATTTCTATGGCCAGTATCTCCAAAACCAGGTACTGTACCTCCCAGCAGAAGGACGTAGGTGGATAAATATCACCACAGCGACCAAGGTACGTTTTAACCGTTTTTGTTTTTTCATATCTCACCTGCTGTGATTTTGTAAGATGATATCTAGGTAAGTGTCCAGAAATTGAGGATCTATATGCTTGCCTGAGTTTAAACATGCGTGTAAGTATTCAACTGACACCTATATTCAAATAAAATGTTTATTCAAACAAACAAACAGACAGTCCAGCCACCTCTCTGAAGACAGGCTGTCAGTCGCTGCACTCGAGGCACCTCTCTTCACACGTCTTCTTACAATGTCTGTTACAGGGATGCTCATTCCTGCTCCTGGAGATCTACCACCCTGCAGAGCTTAGGTGCAGCCCTAATTTAATACACCTGATACTGATAATCAGGTGCTTCAGTAACATCTCAGTAATATAGCCTGTTATGTTAACATGGGAGCTGATTAACTGTAGATCTCCAGGAACAGGAATGAGCATCCCTGTATTATCCTGGTATGAATACCAATAAAATTACTTGTACTGACCTTAGGTTACATTACTCGCCACAACATGAGCAATCACAATTTTTATGTCACATTACATTTTAGAGTATTTATTTAGTAAACTTTAATGGAATACATTATAAAAGTAATCTACCAACACCAAACGTGTGTGCCCATCCATTCAGAAAATGGATGAAACTAGAACACGAAGGAACATATTATCCAATGTTTTGTTTTTTGGGTGTGACCACGTGACACTTTTCTTTATGACGACCTGTATTTTCGTTTTTCTTATTGTCAAAATCAAAACCTAAGAGTAAACCATTCCTGTCACTCACCTTGAAATTGGTAAGGAAAATGAGCAAGATTTAAATAAAAAACACATAGG
Source organism: Petrocephalus sullivani (assembly GCA_026780845.1). Lineage (NCBI taxonomy): Eukaryota > Metazoa > Chordata > Actinopteri > Osteoglossiformes > Mormyridae > Petrocephalus > Petrocephalus sullivani. Next base: position 5,340,562 of record JAODKM010000048.1, on the reverse strand, counting down.
CAAAGAAAGTATAAGTTAATTTAAATTACTTTGGCATAAATATGTCTGTGTTATACTATATGTTGATTTGAGAGCTGGGCATAATGTCTTTTGTTCCCGAAAATGCGTAAAATGAACAGTATAAAGCGCTTTCTTGTCACAATTGAATTATTTCTTGTACCTCATTTTGTTGGAAAGTCACTGATCTCAGGTTAAAATATCCTGCCATACCTTGGCTAGATTGTAAATATGTGTGTATCCTTGCATGTTTGTTTTCAATAAATATATTTACAGTGAATGAACCATTAAAAACAAAATGTGTCCAAGCTAAAGATAAATTCATCAAGCTTAACCTAACTAAACTTGTCTCAGATTTTGCAATGTCTAGGAGGAAAGAACACCATCACCTATTCATAGCTGTATGTGTATGAGGACAGACTCATTTATAAGAATGTTCACATACATAGTAATGCAGTGTCACCCACTCCTCTCTTCCTCAGCCCTTCCTCCCCCCTGGGAACATATACTTTTGGTCAGAGGGGCCAGACTTTGTGCTTCTGAGCTGGGATGAACCAGACGGACTGGCTGAACAGGTTCAGCATTTTATAGTGACATATAAAATAGAGCGACCATTGGGATGGCAGCAGACACGGCAGGTGAGGCAGAAGACAATTATATTCCCATTATATTCAAGCCGTTGTAATTCTTATTGTCAAAATAGAAACCCAAGAGTAAACCAATCCTCCGTCACTCACCTTGTAATTGGTGGGGAAAACGAGCAAGACTGAAATTAAAAAGACAGGCAAAGTAAGTATGAGTAAATTAATATTTTTGCATGCAAACGCCTGTGTTGTAGTATACGTTCATTTTTAGAGCTGAGTATAATGTCTATCTTTTGTTCCCGAGATAACAGAAAACATACGTGTAAAATGAACACGTATGTTCAGTCTTGTCATGGTTGATTTCTTGTACCTCATTTTGTTGGCAAGTCACTGGACTTATAGGTTAAAATATCCTGTCATATCTTGGCTATAAATATTTGATTGTAAATATACAAAAAGATTTTAGGCTAAATGAGTTATCAAACAAGCAGTATTGAGTAAACAGTGTTGGGTAAAACAGAAATGTTTTATCCAAAGGAACATATTCAAAAATACATCTGCAGGTTTGTTTTTGGTCTGGAATTAACCTAAGATGGACTAAACGAGGCCTGCTCATGCTTGAGTTGGTTTCATGGGGACAAACCGTTTAAAAGGGGGGGAGAGTGTAGCCCTGCGCTATAAATTCTTTGATTTCCTTGTTATTGAAATGTTATAAAGTGTATGAAAAGTGGTTTTCCAGTGTACTGGGCCAAAATATGTTTTTTTCCGTATGGCCGGTGTTTTATTTGCATTTAGAATATTTTGTTATTTTCTGTGCGTTTATTGGATGTAGTGGACCGTGACCTTTGACCCGGAACTTGTTGAGAGAGAGGGGAGGCGATGGCGGACCACGAAATTACTGTAGATCATTCATTACACACATTTTGTACACATAATGAATGTATTTGGTTGACAAAATGCATTCCGTGCACAAAAATGATTTTCTGCCATTCACGAAAATGCCTTTTGTGCACGAAATGGCTTTCGTCCGTTCACGGAAATGCATTTCGTGCACGACATGACTTTCGTCCATTCACGGAAAGCATTTCGTGCACGAAATGGCTTTCGTCCGTTCACGAAAATGCCTTTCGTGCAGGAAATGGCTTTCGTCCGTTCACGGGAAATGCATTTCGTGCACGAAATGGATTTCGTCCGTTCCCGGAAAGCATTTCGTGCACGAAAGGAACTTATGTAGTTCATAAAACGCATTTTGTGCATGAAGTGACTTTCTTCTGT
>JAODKM010000048.1:5318451-5338606 GCA_026780845.1 Petrocephalus sullivani | reverse complement strand
ACCGAGCCGAACTGAGCCAAACCAAGGTGAGCTGAACTGAACCGTGCTGTGCCGTACTATGCAGTGGAAAAGCGCCAATAGTCATTCCCTCCCATCCGACCCTCCTGTGTGCCACGCCCCTCGTCGCCCTCGTGTCGCAGCGTTTGCCAGCTGTCTCTCGTTGATTGTCATTAGTGCTGTGTATTTCAGTCCATGTTCAAGTCTGTTTCCCCAGTCCTGTCATTAAAGTCTTGTAGTTGCTATTCGTTGCTGTGTACCTCTGTGCGTAATAAAGCCCCGATCGCACAGTCAACCTGCCTGCGTCTCTTCCCTCACCCCTGGTGAAGATGTGACAGAATGACAGGACTCCCAACAAAGAAGACGCCTCATCTGACCGAGGTGCAGTACCTCTGTCTAGTAGATGAGGCAATCTACTTGCTGCAGCAGCCTGAAGTCCGCACGAACCCCCGCGGCTCACGACCTAGCGAGGCACACTCGGGACCTCCTCGAGGAGATGCACCCTTGGTCGGATGCCTCCCTCGCGGCGAATGTCCGGGACAACTTGCTGCATCTCAGGAGCGTGGTTGCGGAGACCATGCTGCAGCGGGTGGAGCTGGACAGCGGAGTGCCCCCAGCTCTGTGTTGGGGACTCCCGGAGCTGCCCCCAGTCCCGCCGCCCACAGCAAGACGTAAGAAGAAGCGGAGGAGCCGGAGACGGGAGGAGCCGGAGACGGGAGGAGCCAACGGAGGTGTCCTTGGGGTCTGTCTTCCTCTCTGCTGCCTGCCCTACTGCGTATCGGGAGGAGCCCCTACCGATTCTGGATCTCGCCCTGAACACCGCCCCCGCTTCCTCCGCACCCTCACCCCTTCTGGGGATCGCGCCTGGCTCTTAAAGGGGCCAGGTCCTTGAAGGACGCCATTCCACGGGTCCCCAGAATCCCCAGGAAGCCTGTTCCTGTGGCGCCTGCCCCTGCTCCTGAGGTGCCTACCCCCGTTCCTGTGATTCCCCCTAGGGGCTGTTTCTCACTCTGCGGTCTGCCCTGCTGTGTGTCAGGAGGAGCCCCCCAGGTGCGTCCGCTCCCGGATCCCCCGGATGCCGCCTCCGCCTTGGAGCTAACCGCTTCTTCCCTGCAGCCTTGGGCGGCTCCCTGCAGGGGCTGTGGTGGATGTTGGCAGATGACCCGGCGGTGCGAGGCGATTGCGATGCTGCCCAGTCCCTGGATGGCTTGCGGCAGACCTTCACGACCATCACCCTGGACTCCTCCCCCTCAGCGCTGGACCTGATCAAGGCAACGCTGAGGGACCTGCTTCGGCTGCAGAGCGATCGCCCAACAAAGGTGCCTGCTGCGCTCCAGTCCAGTCCAGGTGATGGCGCCGACTGCCCCGTGCGCTCCCAGAGGCATCCCACTACGAGCCCCGTGCGCTCCCAGAGGCGTCGCCCGACGCGCCACGCACGCTCCCTGAAGTGCAATGGAATACGCCACAAATTACAACCCCAAATCAGAAACATAATAGTACCACTCAATATGGAAACAATATATAATAAATAAATTTGTTGTATATACTCTACATATATATATATATTATATAATTACACATATAAACAATATACAAGCAAACAAATAATATCCTAATAATTATAAATTTACAAATATTACGATGCCAAGTTACAAATGGCTCCAGACTTCCCTCTCCCCGGCCACTTCGTCCAGCTCTTCCGGGGGAATCCCTAGGCGTTCCCAGGCCAGCTGAGAGACATAGTCTCTCCAGCGTGTCCTGGGTCTTCCCTGGGGCCTCCTCCCAGTGGGACATGCCCAGAACGTATCCAGGAGGCATCCTAAGCAGATGCCCGAGCCACCTCATCTGGCTTCTCTCAATGCGGAGGAGTAGCGGCTCTACTCTGAGTCTCCCTCGAATGACCGAGCTTCTCACCCTATCTCTAAGGGAGAGCCCAGCCACCCTGTGGAGGAAACTCATTTCGGCCACTTGTATTTGCGATCTTGTTCTTTCGTTCACTACCCACAGCTCATGGCCATAGGTGAGGGTAGGAACGTAGACCGACTGGTAAATCGAGAGCTTTGCCTTTTGGCTCACCTCCTTCTTCACCACGATGGACCGATCCACCCTTTTCCGGCTGAGGACCATGGTCTCGGACTTGGAGGTGCTGATTCTCATCCCAGCCGCTTCACACTCGGCTGCGAACTGCTCCAGTGAGAGCCGAAGGTCACGATCTGAAGAAGCCAACAGAACCACATCATCTGCAAAAAGCAGAGACCTAATCCTGAGGCTACCAAACCGGACTCTCTCAATGCCCTGGCTGCGCCTAGAAACTCTGTCCATAAAAGTAATGAAAAGAATCGGTGACAAAGGGCAGCCCTGGCGGAGTCCAACCCTCACCGGAAACAAGTCCGACTTACTGCCGACAATGCGGACCAAGCTCTAGCACCAGTCGTACAGGGACCGAACAGCCCTTATAAGGAGGCCTGGCACCCCATACTCCCGGAGCAATCCCCACAGGATACCCCGAGGGACACGGTCGAATGCCTTCTCCAAGTCCACAAACCACATGTAGACTGGTTGGGCAAACTCCCATGCACCCTCCAGGACCCTGCTGAGAGTATAGAGCTGGTCCACTGTTCCACGGCCAGTATGTTATTGTTATAATACCACACTGAAAAAATAAGAAGACCAAGTTATGCAGTAAAAACAGCCTTACATCAAGAAGTATACCAGCCCTGTAGGTGTGATATTTCATGAACAACCACAGCTGATCCATTTTTAACATAAAGAGAGAACAGAGTACTCAACTGTTTGATTGAAAGAAAACCTTGGTTTGGATTTGTACTTTCCGGACCTGAACTTTCCAGTTCTGTCTGTAACGGATTACTTTTGTAACTTTCTCAACACTGCACTTAAGTGGATTGAACATGGGTGCTGTTGAATTAACTATTAAAATTAGTATAGTTTATATAACATAAAATTGAACTATGAACTTTTATCAAAAATTAATATTGGTTTGTAGATTAATTTCATATAACCATTTTTCTTAATAAAATGAATTAAATCTAACAATAAGTTGTTTCGTGTAGGTAGATGGGTGGAAAGAATAATTCAGATTTTATTTAATACATACACAAAGTAAATGTTACACAAGACCAGAAGGTAATTTCCTTAAATTTAACATGTGTTTGTTAAGTCTTATAATTAAGTGACTTTCACTCAATAGTGCTGCCATTAAACTTATGTAAAATTGCAGTATTTAGATGTTGCTTTCACTGTAAGAAATTGTTATTGCAACAAGAAACATTACATTAGCAGTAACTTCTGAAGGGAAATTTAAACAGAAAAAGGGCTTTTGATGCCAATGAAATATTGTGGTGGTCTAATGGTTAAGGAAGTGTTCTTGTCATTAAAAGGTTGCTGGTTCTAATCCCAGGTTGGCATGGTACGACTAAGGTATTCTTTACCATCCTCACACTCAGCTTTCCAGATGCTAAGTAATAGCTGTCCACTGCTATGTCACATATGGTTTAAATGCAGAGGGCATGTTTCAATGTGGTGTGTCAACAGTTTTTCACTTCACTAATGTTGTTCGTTTGAATCCCATTCAGTTTCACTGAGAAATACCAATGTACAACTAGCGATAATTGTATGTAAATCTTACTGAAAGAACTGGTTTAATAGCATACTTGGCATGTTAATTCAACATAAATACAGTGATGGATTTACTGGTTTAAACTGTAATTGTATGCATTTCTATATCTATTTCTATATGGTGAGGTTAATAAAAAAAAAAGTAGTGCTCACTTAAAAAAATGTAAGGTACGTAAATATTACTCAAAATAACCAAGCTGTGTTCACTTAAAAAATGTAAGCTTTTTAAGTCTTACTTACTCAGAATAATTAAGATGAACACATTTTCTATTACTACATTCATTGAGCTTGATTTTATTAAGGCAATGAGTTTGCATACTTTTTTTAAGTTAAATCAACATGTTAGATTTTACAGTGCAAACAAGCTCAAAGGTGAAATCCAGGTTAAGAAAATAAATGAATGATTGATCATTGACTGAAATGTAGTTGCTCTGGAGAGATAGATTACATACATTTCATGTAAATGCATAATTTTTTTTGTTTTAATGCTCATTGAAATTTTCACAGTGTAGTAATTATCAAGTTATTCATTTAAAAAAATCCAATTAATATAACAAAGGAGCCACAGGCCAATAGCAATTTGATTCGTTGTTGAAAAAGTATAGTTAATAAAATCACCCACAAAGTTCCCTGAAATGGCCTTGATATTTTTGTTCCTCCTGCCAGTAGACTTTAAGTCTGTTTTACACTTTAAGATAATTCATTTCTGCATCTTCCCTGCTTTTATTATTGTGTCATTGTTAATTATTGTGTACAAATTAGGTTGGAATGTATTACATCAACTCTGTTGTGAAAGGCGCTGTATAAAAAAAATAAATAATGATATATGGTAGTATTGTATACTGTATATTTTCCGATATAGGCATCTTAAAGCCATTTACTCCGTTTTTTTTAAGGTATGTAACTCAATTCAGTTCAAGACTTAAGTTTCTTTATTGCTGCCACCTTCTGGCCACATACAGTCATTAAATTCTGCTGAAAATAATGGAAAATAATGCCTTTTTTAACATCGATTACTGAGTTCATTAAACACAGACGTCTTAAGGTTTTCTGACCTCTTTTATTGATCACATCAATTGTGGCAGGTTATCTAGTTACCTTATACTAAGATAATAAGTTATGGTAATAATCAGATATTTCATTTAACTACTTGGATTTATATTTTGAAAATTACAGGTTTGGACACGTAGCTTCAAGTCCTATTTATTTGTTCAGAAAAAAGAAGATCCCTACCTGGCTATTCAGAACTACCAAGCATCATCACTGGTGAATGGACTTGCGCGAGCAGAAATGCTCATGAAACGAAAGCTAAGGATGAGGCTCCCAGCAGCTAAACTTCCAACAACAGCCTTTAACTTGAGAGCGTATACAGTACAAGCAAATCTTTTTGAAAAAGGTGGCCGATGCATTCATGTATGCTGTTGTGTACAGTTAGCACAACTAGATGGCAGAGTAATGTAGTAAGCCAGAACCGAGAAACCGGAAGTGGTGTGACGTGACAGCTCCCAAGTAAAGTTATTCTGAAAACAGTCCTCGGTCTGTAAGCCTCATCAACACAGAAATGAACCGCACATTAACGCATATACTCTTCCATCTACAAAACAGACTAAACTAGAACAGCAAGGAACATATTTTCCAATGTTTTATTTTTTGCGATTGTGTCATAAAGAAAAGTATGACCATCAGGATTTCCGTAATCCTGTAGTATGTCTTTTGTCAAAATCGAAACCCGAGAGTTAACTACTCCACCGTCTATCACGGGGAAAACGAGTACGACTGAAATAAAAAACACATAGGCAAAGTAAGTATGAGTTAATCAATATTTTTGCATGCAAACGCCTCTGTTATACTATACGTTGATTTCTAGAGCTGGGTATAATGTATATCTTTTGTCCCCGAGATAACAGAAAACATTCGCGTAAAACGAACAGCATTCCGTGTTAATTAAAAGCGCTTTCTTGTCATGGTTGTATTATTTTGTATACCTCATTTTGTTGGGAAGTCACTGGTCTCATAGGTTAAAATACCTTCCCATTATCGTTTAAAACTGATCCTTTCCTGTAAAGTATTTTATTGTAAATATAGAAAAAAAACATTTAAATGAAACAGTCAAATGAGTTATAGAGCAAATAGTACTGACTAAACAGTGTTAGGTAAAACAGAAATGGTTAATACGAAGGAACGAGTTAAAATTACGTTTTTCTCTCTTTTTGGAATTAACCAAAGATAGACTGACTGAGGCAAGTCGCATGTGAAGTAGGTATGGTCGGTGCAGCGGCATAGAAGTTCGCGATGCCACTGGCCAGGTTAAAAAAAAAGTGTGCACCGGATGCAATTTGGCATGAACTCGGGATACATCGTTTGTAACATCTATGTATCGGTAAAAATCCGATGTATTAATTTATAATTACCAGTAGAGGTGTTATGCCTTTATTATTTAGAGCTGTGGCCAATAGATTATATTTAGATTGATTCCCCTTGCATAAACTGTTCCTCCAGCGCGCTCTCTCACATCTAGTTCTCCACTGCTGTCAGTGGCCCAAATCTCGTTTAGTCTCTCTGCCAAGTCTCGCGCGATTTGGAGGCGAGTCCGGCGATGCTTCGCATCATATCGCGTTGAATCAAATCGTGTTGAATCGCACTGCATCTCAATAGGAGTGAGTCATATCATATCGCATTAGGATTTGCTTCTTATGTTTATTTAATGTGTGGGATTGTTGCCAATGCACGTTTAAACGTTATACTATGTTTTAATGTTTGCAGGCAGGCTGTAGACGAAAAGAGGCTAAATATGAGTTTCCCGGAGGCCATAGAGCAGGACGTCACTGCTCCTGTGAGAGAGGGTCCTCATGAAAGGCTGAACCTGCAGAACAGGTGAGCAGAATGAATCTGTGTGTTTGTTTACTTGTGCTTTCAATATACATTGTTAGAGTGAGTCAAGTTTTTAAATGAGCAAGTAAACAAATACATAAAGGTGTCCAAGCACGCTGTCAGTTTTCAGGGTTTAGAATTAGGGGGTATGAATCTTGTGTTGAAATAAAGAGGGAAGTTTTAGTTCATCTGGAGAAATAGGCAATATGTAAAAACATAGACAAAGTAATGTCAGGCTCTTTTCAAAGCCGGTTTGTATCCCCAAATCATCATACACTTCTGCAATACGGATTGTTCTCGTGGCTTCAAATTTGACCCTTACTCTTATCTATGGTTAAAATGGTATTTTGTGGGTACCTGGTATCCAGACACATGGTAACCTTTGTTCGGACAGGACAATAAAGTTTATTCTTGTGGATCGCTCCTTGAATGTTTGGAAAGCTACTTACAATGAACCTTACAATGAATCTTACACCGATGAACTTGCTTATTTTAAATTAAGTATTTATAAGTTCATCAACCTTAACCTAACTAAACGTGTCTCTTTTGCAGTGTCGAGGAAGGAAGACCATCACTTGTTCCCAGCTGTATGTCTATGAGGACTGACTATTCAATCAGTTTCAAACAGGAGGCTCCCATTGACTCACAGTAATTTCACCATTTCTTTTTAGTTCAAGTGCCCAGTAACCCACCTTCACTCCCAAGTACTCAAAAAGCAAAATGACGCAAGTAAAAGTGTTTCCTCGCCATTCCCTTCCATTAGCTTCCCCATGAGATGATAGCTCAACCTTATTTACAGTGAGGCCTACTTTTGCAAAGAATTTAGGGAGCTACATGTTTCAAATAAATATCTTTTCATGTTCCCTCCGCAGCATGCCAGGATAGCACAGGAGTGTGAAATTCCTTGTGGTGCTCCATTGAATACATGTACAAGCAAAAATAAATTAAATTCACATAATTAGGGGGCAGAGGCAATGGTGTAGTGATTAGCGCTGTTGTTTTAAGTTTAAGTTCAAGTACCTCTGTCTAGATTAGAGAAAATAGTTTAGAGTCCTTATAGCAGACCTTAGTTTTACTTAGATTTCTTTGCGATTTCTTAAGAAAAGCAGTCTCTGCTGGGCTTTTTTTTTTTGATAATGTGGTCCAAGTTGATGTTCTATTTGAGTATATTGCTGATATGGGTGCCAAGAAATTTCAGTGACAGTGGGGTCTCCCGAAATGTATATGGGGGTTTTGGGGAGGGGGTTACGACTGTTTTAGATGTGTTGAACTGGAGGTTGTCAGCAAGACACCAGGTGACTGCTTGGGCTACCTACACAGGGTATCGGTCTTCATCGCTGTTGGTTATAAGTTCAGTTTTCAGAAGTGGAAATTTTTGTTCCTGAAAGTAAAAATTCAGACCATGATTTGGTTTCAGCCAAATAGTATAAGGAGATACAGTCACAAAGTACTCAGCTGTACTTTTTTGGACCTGAATTTCCCATCTCTGCCAATTATGGCCGCATCATTTGCATATTTAAGAATGACGACTGCACTGTGGTGGGATGTCAGGTAGTCTGTTTAGTGGAAAAAGAGCCCTGGTGAGTGGCACCTGTGCTGAAGCTCCGTGGGCAAGAAGTCTGTTTATCTGAACCCTTTGTTATCTTCTCAGCTGGAAGCGCTGAATCCAGTAGCATATGCAGGTATCAGTGTTCATATCCTATCATTTATTGAGTTTATTGTATTGAAAGCTGAGCTGAAGTCGACGAATAGGATGCAGGCCTATGTGCTAGCTGACTCTAGGTGCTGTAGCATGTGGTGGAGGGGAGTTAGCAGCATCCTCCACAGACCTGTCGGCTCGATAAGCAAAGTGATAAGTATATATCAGAGGGGTGATATTGGATTTCAGTTAGGAGAGGATTTTATGCTCAAATGATTTAATGACTACAGATGAACTGATTAATTGCATAATTCCGTGAGGCTAAGAATCATGTTGGCATTTATCACTCTGGGGAATCCTTACCGGTGATACGTTTTCAGGCAGAAACAAACAAAGAGAAATTTTGAATAAATTTGGCATCAGTAGGTATGTATTTAATCTTAAAGTTTGGAGAAGCTAATAAAGAACACTTTGCAATTTAGAATGAGGCGAATGAGGAGATGCCCAGAGACCGACGCTGCCTGGCACCTTAGCCGTGTTGAGGGTGAAGTAGGGCTTGAAGTCAGATACATAGACGCTTTTAAAGGTGAGGAAATTGGATTTATTTATTTTTATGTTGTAGTGATGTGATTCTGATTTTGATACTGAAATCAGATTTTGATTCTGATTTTTTTATTTGTTTTGGTATTTCAATTTAAGGCAGGGGAGTGTTTGCGGTATCTGCCTTCGAAGAAGGCGAGTTTATAGTAGAGTATAGAGGAGACCTGATCAATTTTGAGGAAGCTCAGCGAAGACGGCGGATTTACCATGATTCTCTTAAGGGATTTATGATTGATTTTACCTGGCAAGGAAAATGTTGGACGTGAGTAAACATTTAAACATTTTTATTTCTGTTGTCGCACATCTTGATATATATTCATGAAATTGACCCTTCCCCCTTTGCTTGATTATGGCAGAAATCATAATCATGGTTATTTGGGTTAAAACTGAGATCACAATGATTTAACCTGATTCCTCAATGATTTTGGAAATATGCATTTAACCCTGCGGAACCCACAGGTTCATATTTGACCATATCTTTAATTTCTGCCTTACATTCAACCCACTCATCAAAGTAAAGTAAAGCCTTTATTATTATTATTATTTATTATTATTATTATTATTTGCTTTACAGCCCAGTGTACCATATACGACCCCAAAACAAAAGTAAAATCTTTACTTTGATGAGTGGGCTGATTGTAAGGCAGAAATAAAAGGTAGGGTCATATATGAGCTTGTGGGTTCCATAGTGTTATTTAACTGGAAGCCAAAATCAATTAAAATGAAATGAAAATTCAATTAAATGGAATTTTTTATGTATCTGAGATTATTTTTGTTATACACATATGTTCTGTTTATACCAAATAATATTCTTTAGCCTTAACTGTAATGAAATAAATAAAATGTTGTTAAATGGACCTCCTCACTAGATAGCCGATGTTTTTATAAGGCATTGTGGACATGAATGCTTGTGTCATCTGGATAAATAGTTTGACATGACAGATAAATGTATAAATAAATGAATTTTGATAAATAATTTTTGACATGATACTTAATTCAAAATGTGCTATAGTAACGTTTCTGGTGTACACCGTTTTTTGTCACTCAGCATTGATGCAGCGCTTGATGATGGCTCTTTTGGAAGGCTGTTTAACGACGACCATCTTAACCCCAACTGTATAATCAAAAGAATCACTGTGGGAAGGCAGCCCCATTTATGCATTTTTGCCATGAGGGACATAACACCTGGAGAAGAACTGACATACAGTTATGGAGATGCTGACTGTCCCTGGAGGGAAAAAGTAAGAACATTGTTTACATTATTATTCTATTTTATATAACTTAATTCTTCTCACCTCCCCCAAACATGCTCTCTGTGAGAGCATGTGAAGGGCAGCTACCTCGCGGTGCACCCAGGGAGCTAGGGGTTAGGGGCTTAACCTGCTGAGCCAGACACAGATATATTGCTATAATTACAATTACTGTTTCAAATAACTCATGATCATTATTACACATGATTGCAAAGCCCAGGTCAAGCAGCAGATGGTCAGGTCTATTAACAAAGCTTTTTGTTATCGGATCCATAATTTAATCTTGCTAACTGTCACTAGAGAAGCTATTCCCACTATATTAGAGCAGCTGAAAAGCATTGTGCTGTTTAGAAGCAGGAAGATTCCCATTCAGTGCATTTTGTGATTACAAACTTTTCACTGGCAGTGTATACCAACCACTGACTGGTATGTTCAGGCAACAGGGGTAACAGCACTGTAGCTGTTTCTTAATTCTCTTGAGGATTGTGCTATTAGAATCAAGGGCGACTTTGCACATAATGCTAAAATCTTGTACCGTGTTAAAAGCTACACAAAAATATTCTAATTCCAGAGACTTTATACACTGCCTCCATTGTCTTGGCAGGAGTTAGTGTAGGTCTGCATGAGATTTTAAGGAACATGAGGTATTGTTGACCATCAAAGCTGACCCCTACATCAATAAATTGGGAGAGTATCTCTGCAACAAGTTGGGTGCAGACCCTGGGAAGCATGCCTATCACATTACTCTCGATATTCAGTCTGACGCTATGAATGGTCACATCGCGGAAAAATTATATTTTATAAATATGTCGCCCAGCCCTAATTTCACTGATAGCTTGATATGCTGATATCTTAAACTGAGCTGAGCTGTTACTTCAAAAGTGGTGTATTATTTGCTGTTTTATCATTTTAGGTCCCTAAAGGAGAGATTGGAGTTAACAATCTGCCTCAAATGCCAGCCAGTGGTCAGCATTGTGTTCAGAACTCACAGCATGAGTCTATAGACAACCATCAGGTGAGGAAGAGATCTGACTTGATAGAGTAGATGGGAAGTCTGCACAGTTCACTTTGGTAGTGTGTGCTGAAAGCCTTCTGCATCTATAAGCGAATATGATAGATTCCCACCCCACTTCAAGTCCCCACAATTTGGTTAAATTCATATACATACAAATTAAAAAAGTGTTGTGTGCTGATTTTAATTTGGAATCGCATCCTACCACTTATAGCTGCTATAAGCTTCAGTTCGTCACTCTGACCAGATATGTAATTCCCTGCATTCTACTCATCGACTTCAGCTCTGCTTCCAATACAGTAAATGCAATAAGTAATTGTTCTGTTGCCTGTTTTCATAGGTTGGAGTTCTGTGTGATGATTCTGATGACTGTAGCAGTGTGGAAAACAGTGAGGAAGATTCGGCGGCCAATTCCTCAGATGAAAGTGCGTCAAAAGAAAGCACCTGTGGTCACAGCATCTCCAAGCGAAAAAAGAGAGAAAAGAGGACGTACACTGAAACTTCCAGTTCAGTAGAAGTCAGTAATTGTGAAGAAGAACCCCATCAGTCTTCTAGCCATATTTTAATCAAAGGTATTTCGAAAACATCTCGTGGATCTAGAGTGTACGACAAGAAACAGTACTGCTTTTTTTGCTGCAGACCCCTATCAAAAATTGCAAGGCATTTGGAGCAAGTGCATAGTAATGAGCCTGATGTTGCGAAAGCTTTGACATTTCCAAAGGGTTCAAGAGAAAGGAAAGTCCTGTTAGAGCATCTTAGAAACAAGGGCAACTTTGCATATAATGCTGAAATTCTGGAGAAAGGACAAGGTGATCTTGTACCATGTAAAAAGCCACGCAAAGATTCTAATTCCAGAGACTTTATACACTGCCTCCATTGTCTTGGGCTCTTTGCAAAGAAGTTTTTATGGCGTCACATGAAACAGTGCAAGCTCAGAACAAATAAAATGTCAACACCTGAGACAGACAAAGCGTGTTCTCCCAGTGCTTACATGGGTCCTATGGCATATGGAGTTAGTGCAGGTCTGCATGAGATTTTAAGGAACATGAACGATGACGAGGTACTGTTGACCATTAAAGCTGACCCATACATTGTTAAACTGGGAGAGTACTTTTATAACAAGTTGGGTGCAGACCCTGGGAAGCATGCATATGTTCGTCTGAAAATGAGAGAAGTTGGAAGATTGTTGATCCAAGCTGCAAAAGCTACTCCATTGCGCAAAATGGAAGACTTTGTTGACCCATCCAATTTTTTGCACGTTGTGACTGCCGTAAAGATGGTCTGTGGGTATGATGATGAAAAATGTACATTCAAGCGTCCGACCCTTGCTGTAAAGCTAGGCCATAGCCTCCAGAAAATAGCCTTTCTAGTGAGCTTTCAAGCAATGATGGACAGGGACACTGAAAAGGCAGACAAAGCCCGTGACTTCAATGAGATGTATACAACGAGGTGGTGTGAGCTTCTTTCCGCTAAGACACTCGGAACATTCAGAGAAGCCAAATGGAATGCTCCTCTTGTTATTCCTTTCACAGAAGATGTGAAAATGATGCACGTGTTTCTTGATAACAAGCAGAAGAAAAGCTTTAAGGATCTTTCATCAAATGCTTCTTCTAAGAACTGGACATGCCTTGCAAAGGTTACTTTAGCTCAGGTAATCCTGTTTAATCGGAGGAGGGAGGGTGAAGTTTCCAAGATGCCTCTGACCTGGTTTGTTTGCAGAAACACCGATGATCTGCATGAGGATGTCGCCTTGGCACTTACAGAGCTAGAAAAGAAGCTCTGCCGCCATTTCACATGGATCGAGATAAAAGGGAAGAGAGGGAGGAAGGTTCCGCTTCTTTTGACGCCGGCAATGCAAAGGAGCATGGAGCTTCTTAAAAAAAAAAGAGAAGTGTGTGGTGTTCCATGCGAAAACATTTACATGTTTGCACATCCATCTGCATTGTCACATTTAAGAGGATCTGACTGTCTTCGTGACTTTGCTGTTGAGTGTGGAGTGAAAAATCCAAAGGCACTTTCATCAACAAAGCATCGTAAGCATGTAGCAACGTTGTCCAATGTCCTTAAGCTAAACAACATGCAACTTGATCAGCTGGCTGACTTTTTGGGCCACAATATAAGAGTTCACCGAGAGGACTGCCATCGTCCTGAAGGTACTCTTCAACTTGCTAAAATATGCAAAGTGTTGATGGCTTTAGAGACAGGAAGACTTGGAGAATTCAGAGGAAAGAACCTGGACGACATTAACATTGATCCGAGTGGTAAGGTTTAATGTCACTACTACAGTACACTATGTAGATGAATATATTTTTTGTATGCAGCTATTCTGCCGTTCAAAGCCAAAACATCAGAGTTGTATAATTTATCAAAACTGAGTTTCTCTGGTTCTGTTTTTCTTGGATAAATCCACTGGATTATCCACTAGAGCAAATCATAGTTTGATAGTCTGTGATATGTAGTAGCTGGCTAATGCTAGCTAGCCAGTTTTGGTATGCCTGACAAGGAATCCAGGAGCTGCTGAGTGTAAATATATGTGACTATCAGGGTGAATGCTGGTACATGATGTAATTTGTTTGTAATTAAGTTAAATAATTTTCAGGCATAAAAATTACATCATGAATACACATTTTAGAAGTACACTATTACCGACCTATTGCAGATATTGCTGTGCAGTCAAGTTTCAGTATGTGTTTCAGTATCAACATAACAGGGAAGTATTTATTTTAGAACTGAGATTTTACTTTTTTTC
Source organism: Petrocephalus sullivani (assembly GCA_026780845.1). Classification (NCBI taxonomy): domain Eukaryota; kingdom Metazoa; phylum Chordata; class Actinopteri; order Osteoglossiformes; family Mormyridae; genus Petrocephalus; species Petrocephalus sullivani. Next base: position 5,324,852 of record JAODKM010000048.1, on the reverse strand, counting down.
CCCTCCTATTATGTTTTAGAATCACTTCATGTTCAGAGATCAGATGTTTCCGGGGATCTGTCAGAATTGGAGGATATGTCTGATGATGAGGAAGGTAAGTGCACACTTGTTTTTCTTCAAAACACCAAAAAGCATAAAACACGGCAACGAGCTGCTCTCAAATTAGTTGTATTTGAAACCTGGTCAGGAGTACTTGTTGGCGTTTGTTTAGTAGAATTTCACTGTTTTACTTTACTTTTATATACGTATTTCCTTAACATTGTTGAAAGTGATGCTTAATATCAGCAAGGTAAGACCATCACGGCCTTGACACTTAAACTTAACACTCTTTCAGAAAAATCCAATTAAAAATTGGATTTAAAAAATCCACTAGTGTTTAAAAAATTGCACTCAGTAAAGTGAGGGCAGAGAGTCAAATCAACACCAGTGTTAGTGTTGATGAGACTTCATAATTGGGGGGAGCGTTAAAGGCATAGTACCCCCACCCACTTCTGGAGTTTATTCTAAAGCTATTTTCCACTGCACCAGGCACCATACTTTTGGTACGTCAGAAAAGTACCAAAAGGACAGTAGTTCTAGTCCAAAGCTTGGGTCTCTTCATTGGTCTAACCCTCCATAATGATTACTTACTTACTTACTTACTTACTTACTCACTCACTCACTCACTCACTCACTCACTCACTCACTTACTCACTTACTTACTTACTTATTACTTCATTTATCGTTGTTTTCTGAGTTTGGTAACTTTTTTTCAGGATGGCATTTGTATTATGTGTTTCAGAGGTATTCCATTTGCATAACCTATTAATAATGCACACATTTAAGACTTGCACCCCAAAATCCCAAAGTACCAAAAACGTACCACAGCTGGTTTGGTTCTTTTGTTATTGGTACTGTACCAAAAATAAATGGAAAAGGGAAAGTTTCAAATTTTTATTACCATAAGTAGGGTACCAGGTGCAGTGAAAAGGTGCCCTCATTCTCCGAGCAATTCTCCCATAAATGTTATCTGTAAATTGTTAACACATTGGTCTATCTTGAGTACAGATTATTAAGCAGTAATCTTAATGCTAAAAGGGGTCTGAGGGATATCCTAAAGTGAAAATTTGGGAAGTGAAGTTTTATGGTTTCTCACCATTGTTGCATACACTCAGAGAGTTTTTATGAACAAATTACATATCATTAAGCCAAAACTGTTTGGTAATTAAGCATTTTGAATTAATACAGCAAGATTCCAAATCCTGGAACTTAATCCTGAAATAAATCTTTGTATAATTTATGTTTTCATTTTTGTGAAATTTATACTGTCATGGTCAGCCCAGACTAAACATCCAAATCAGTCTAGGCAATCCTGAATGGTAGTGAGGTTATCTGTTCTTGGTCAATAGAGCAACTCTTTCTGTCATGTAGTGGACCCAAACTAGGGCTGAACAATTTATCGATTTCACATCGAAAATGCGATTTGAAACAATGTAATTAGCAAATCGCAAAGGCTGCGATTTAGGATATGCATTATACAGCATGTCTGACCCAGGGTTTAAATTGTCGTGAGAATAGTTTTACAAATTCATTCTGTCCTCCTTGTGTGACAGTCAGTCTCACCAATCAGAAGTGCCGCTCCCCTCGCGTGGCAGTCATGCTCACCAATCAGAGGTGGTCCAAAGTGACTGCGTATACGCCCTCAAAAAACAGACACGTGAAACCCAAGGAAAATGTTACATGTTGCAGTGCAGAAAAATATTGATTCCGCTGCTGAGCCGTAAGTGAATCACATGCCTATTTAATGGTTAGAGATTGTTCACAGAAAGGTCCTAATATTAGGGCCGCAAGATCCCTACTGTTTTTTACTATTGAAATTGTTTTATTTTCATTACTTTATTTAACTTAACACAGTCACAGCTTTTGTGATAGTAGCTTTATGCGTCATTGTTCTCTGCTAATTTGACCCTTGTGTACATGGGACTTTCTGGAAGCATGCACATTACTAAGGGTAAAAACATGGTCGAGTGCTGTTTTGTAAACGCGGCACTTAAAATGTGCATGAAAAAATACAATCACTTTGCCATGTTCAGGTTGCTAGCGAATTGTTCTATGGTTTATTAGGTGTATGCTCTATATTATTTTTGTTAGAATAAATACATTTTGGATTCAGTTCATATATTTCCAGTCTTATCTATGGATTAATGTATAGCACAGTTCAGATTTCAGTGTACAGTTGTGCTCAATTAGTTTTTTATACACATATAGTGAATACTGTGAAGTGAGTTTAAAAAATTGGCAATGCAATCGCAGTATCTGTCACATAAATCGCAGTTAGATTTTTTCTTAAAATCATTCAGCCCTAACCCAAACCCTGTCATGGGCTTGATTCTTACGTTCTCTTTCAGGAATAATTGCTAGCTGCACCACTGTCAAATTACGTGTTCCTCAGAAATGTACAGTAAATGGGAAACAATAAACACGTAACCTTTTTTTAAAGAGTTAAACAGTTTAATTTTTATTTGTCAAAAATGGAGCTCACCCTTTTGGAGAGTCTCCTGTCCTCCAACTCACCATAGCTGAAAAGAAGAAGAGAATTAGAATTAGAATTATACTTTATTGATCCATGAAAGCAAGCTTGGCCGTGAGGGGCAGCCACTTGTGCGGCGCCTTGCTCAAGGGCCCACAGACGTGCTGAGGCTGGGCTTGAACCGGTGACCTTTCGATTACAGGCACAGAGCTTATCCTGCTGAGCCACACTCTGCCCCCAAATATTCAAGTAAAAATATTCAAAATATTGACCCCTTTAAGGATTAAATGTTTTATTTAGAATCCCCACAAGGTCTGTTTCTTGGTGGAAGGAGGTGCTCCAATGCCACAAAACAGGTTTGGCATAGAGAAATGCATGATTGCAGTCATAATAAGGTGCAATGTGTGTAGCTATAATCGTCGTACAGGGAGATTACCATGCAGACCTTGGGGTCAGACTGCACCTGTAGACCAAATTCCTTAAACTGATCGATGCTACAACAGTGTTTCTCAACCCTGCTCCTGGAGTACCATTGGCCAAAAAGTGTTCGGTCAAACCCACACTGCTTACAACCTACCACCTTCATTATTAGGCCATTAAGAAAGACCCGATGCTAGTTAAGGTCAGGCTGGAGTGAAAACTTCCTGCAAGGTAGTACTCCAGGAGCAGGATTGAGAAACACTGGGCTACAATATCTGGTAATTGCCGAGCATAAGTCATAGAAAATAAAGCTCATGTCCTGAAGTCAAGTCTGTACGCAGTCTGCAAACATATATGGTAATTTATATTCCGATTGGCAAGTTGAATCTAAGAAGTGCTTTACTGTGTTTTTTTAATTGATTTAAATTTCCTGTTTTATTACAATAGCACTAGAAGCCGAGGTGTCCACAGAGCACTCACTAGATCGAGACGAGAACTCTTCAGCTGTAAGACGTTGCCCCGACTAGCTCCACTACAGTGCCAACAAGTCCCACTACTGAAAGAGGTATTCCATGATAGCAGACATGATTACTGAATTCTTTAATCTGGAGTCAATTGTTTACAGTTATTGTCATTTTCATAAGTTTATTCCTGTTCTAGGTTGGTTAAAAAGAGGGACAAGAACACCGGTGATGCTGAGGCAGTGGAATCAGGCAAAGTGTCAGGAAGGAGAGATTGTGAGGCCTGGATGAAAGCTGAGCCTATCGCTCTGAAAGATGGAGACTGGTTATCTGTCAGATTTCTTTGTCAGGATCACAGCCCTTAAAAGGAAAATCTAACTATGTAAGATGTTAAGGTGCTCTAAGGAGTAGGGAATTCCTGTTTCACAGTTTTATTTTTATTTTCAGTTTTGTTTAACACTAGTTTTTCTTTTGTCTGTTTAGTATAACCATTGTTTCTTATAAAAATTTATTATTTTAATTCGTATATTATATTGCTTATTTTATTTCCAAGGTTCTGCACTCAGAGTTCTGTTGTAAATAGTCTTTCCATCTGTTCGTTTTAGTTATGTTAAACTTATTGGAGGGCAAGAAAGCTTTACATACTGAAATAATTACTGCTTGTTAAAGAAATAAAATGGCAGTCACTGTTACAACTTTTTCAGTCTTTCTTAAATCTTTGCTCCACACAAGATTCACAAGATCGCTACAACGAGGAGTTTTAAGTGTATGTTTGAGTGTTTCAGCCAGGTCCCCTGAAGACAACTAAAAAGGAAATTTGCAATGGGTTAACAACCCATCCTGGTTATTCCCTGTATTGCACCCGTAGCTTCCCGGATAGCAGTCCTATGGTGTCAGTAACAGAATAACGTTGTAAACAGCAGGCTCAGAGACTTGTAGGCTTCCAGTAACTGATTTACTTTTTTGAGTTTGCTCATATTCCACAACCTACAATAAGACAAAGCAGGAAATTCCTGCATTATGATAACAGACTGTATGGGGGAAAATAGAATTATGATACCCACAACCCTGAGCGGAACTTCATGCCCAGATGTGTAACAAAAGATCTGGTATATTTGAAATCAATAAGATGAATCAAAATTTAAATTTTTTGACAAGTATCTGATTCTTGATCTTAAGCATCCGATTTCAGAAATACAAATGATTTTCGATTCCCAACCCTACTTGATGTGTCACAAAACATGCATCACCTCAGGGAGGTTCCAGGAACAGCAAGTAAGTTCCGTGTTTCTCAACCTCTTTTTACTCAAGGAGCTCTCTACACAGGTTATGATATTGTTTCTCTTGTATGCAGGGAACATGCGCGCGCACATAAATTACACCGCATAACCTTATTGGATGTTTTCTCGCTCCTCCCTTAAATATGCCCAGACCCTGTTGTCCAACTGAATACCCATTTATAGCCCTGGTTGTGCCCTATCACACGTTGGCTGGCTCCCAGTTTTATTCCTCCATGCCTCTTTGGTTAAACCAGCATCTGTCATTCTACTATGTCCATCAACACTCCTTTTTTCCTCAGTTTGTGACATTGCTCTCAAAACAGAAGGCGAATATTTATGCACAAGAACACTAAATATAAAACCTATTTGGCAACTGGCTCAAACATCAGCCTGAAAACCATTAAACATGCAGCTGACAACTGAAAAGACAATCATTTTAAGACATTAGCATTCAAGAAAATAAATAAAAAACGCTACTAAGTAAATGATTTGATTTTAGTGATGAATTCTTGGATTCTGTAACGTCACAACCGAAGCTCTCACGTTGCTTACAATCTGGAAGGAATAATAATAGTTTTTATTAAAGGTATTTAATAAGGCCCTAATTTAATATGGTCTAATCTAATAAATAATAAATGTATATTGAAATAAATGGTAAATCGGTTTGAAAATATATCGGTAGTAATATACTTTTTTTCTACACTTTTCAAGTAAATTATGTGCCTGCCCTCGGTCCTTACTGACCCCTTAGGATGTGTGGTCAGAAATGATGGAGGAAGTATGGAGCGGAATCCGAAATTTTTAGTACCTTCAGGAATTCATGCCTCAAAGTTTTTGGGATGTTCTATTAAGAAAAGGGGGTTCTGCTGGTATAAGTTGTCTGGGGCCTGTCCCATGCAGAACTGCAATTGAAGATGTGGCAAACCCTGAATGGGAAGCCAATCCTTTGCTGGGCACACAAACACCCTGGTCGACACATCTAGAGTCATTTCACACATGTCATGTATCATACCAAATGTGTAAACAACAGCACTCAGAAAGAGCTGGATTACTGTCTATATGATGCATGTCATGTAATCCCCAATATCTGATCCTTAAGCCATTGTTACAGGCTTGCCTGTAGTCTTTTTCTCTCTCTCTCTCTATACCTGTTCCTCTCCTGTCCTACAGGGGGCGATATGACATCTAGAGTCCTGAGAGATTATAAAGGTCAGAGGGAGAAGACTGAGAAGAGCGATGATTGTGCTTGTTTCTCTGCTGTGCTATTCTGCCTTATGTTTATTGTGCTTTGAGTATTTCCTCAGTGTTATGATTGTGTTTGTTTCCTTTGGTAATACGGTGCACATATTTGTATTTATTGTTTGTATTTTTGTCCATCATTGCTGGAAGGGGGTGAGCGCCATTTCATTTGTACAGTTCCTTTGTTCCTGTTTTTGTGTGGAGACAGGCTAGATGCATGTCTTGCTAGATGCATATTCTTTCTTTTGATAGGTAAGTGTAGTGTGTGTTTTAGGGTAGAGACAGTTTGGGATTTTATTTGTTATTTTGGCCTGGCTTGCCCCTGGAGACATGGCATGACAATTATTAAAAATGTGTAGGTTATGTATGTAGCAGGTTAGTGGGTCAAACACTGTTTTTTTCCCCCTTTCCCCCAGTCCTGTCCTGATGCATTAGACAAGCAGAATGTTTAGTCTGGTTGCCTTGTATAGTCGGGTCAGATTTGCTCTGCAA
>JAODKM010000048.1:5282661-5298882 GCA_026780845.1 Petrocephalus sullivani | reverse complement strand
GTCCCCCACAAGAGGCTCCTACTTAAACTCAAAGCGACAGGTATTTTAGGAACTGTAGCGACCTGGATTGATAACTGCGGCGGCTGTGCCTCCCTCCTCGCCATCCTGGGTGCTCCCTTTGGCTTCCTCCTCGACTCCTTCAGCGGTCCCTTTGTCTCCCTCCTCACCCCCTTCGGGGTCCCCTCCTGCTCCTGCCTCGCGGTCCCCTGCTGCCCCTGTGGCTGCCACCCCTCGTCCATGGGGGCTCCCTCGGGCTCCTCGCCTCCTGCTTTTGTGCCCCCGGTGTCTGCTTTGTTTCCCTTTGTTCCTCCCGTGTCCCCTCCTGGTCCCTCTGTTCCCCCGGCGGCTGTCCCCCCTGTGTCCCCTGTTCTGCTGCCCCTGTGTTTGTTGGCCCTGCCCGTGGTTTGTCAGTTGTTGTCCCTGTTGCTCCCGTTGTGCCTGTTTTGTGTTTCCGTTTCCTGTGGGGGGGGATACTGTCATGCCCTCCCGTCTGACCTTCCTGTGTGCCACACCCCCTCGCATGGAATCCCAGCATTTACCAGCTGTGTCTCATTGCTAGTTATTAGTGCTGTGTATTTTAGTCTGCATTTCTGTTTCCCCAGTCCTGTCACTGAAGTCTCGTGGTTTGTGTGACTTGTGCAAAATAAGGCTCCCGAACAGCAGACTTCCGCATTCCGCATTGTCCTCTTGATGCCCCCTTGATGTCCGAACAGCTGAGTCAGGGTGTCTTCAAGTGATAGGTTTTAATTTATCTCTTTCAGAAATAACTAGATTAGCACTTTTGGTATTATACAGTACTATTTTCATTAAAAAAAAACACCCTGTATGTTTCCCAACAGAATGAGGCATATGGTATTCATAGCCTGAGTTTTACTGAACCAGCATAATATAAGCAAAATATTAACTAATGTTTAATGACTAATGTCTTAAAGCATTTATGCAAGTAAGAATCAAATTTAATTTATTTATAAAGCACTTAAGTAAGGGTGTCTACCAAATGCTTAAAATGTAAATATAAATGTGTGACAGGGTACTGTGATTTTTTTTTTCTATTCACCACGATGTTAGATAGGGCAAGAGTACAAAAAGCCCAGATCGCTCGAAAGAATCAGAGTGTAGAAAAATCCAAAACAGGAGTTGGCTGCTGACACCAGGAATGAATCCTGGTGGAATCTGTGTTTCTGCGCACACAAGATTTAATCTGTGCGGAGCCCCAAGTAACAGCCAGGTGGAGATGCTATGGTTGGAGTAAGAGTTATGGAAAGAGAAAAATGCACTGGTGATCCTGGTTCTCCACCAAGCTTACCCTTCATCTAGATTCTTTTATGGCTACACACCTATTAGAACCACCACATCCCTCAAGAAATGGAGCCATGTAGCATATGTCAATTATCTCAGAACACTCAAAGAACTCTAACTAATTCAAAAATGAGGTAGAGACTAGTATCTGTGGTATACCATCCTTGAACACAGTGGGTTTCTAGATAAGCCTTGATTTCTAAAAATTGTCTAAAAAATGAATACTAATGAGTAAAATGATTCAGTTAGCTCTTCTATCATAAGTTCTGGTCTAAAAGCAATGAGGCCACCACCCATAATAGCTCTGACCTTCTCTCAGCCCTGCCAAAAAATGTTATGCCATTAAGCAAGCTTTATAGTCTGTATCATTGAGCACTGCCTTTACACTCCTGCTGAGAGACTAGTTTACCAGTGTTGGCCTTGTGGTTATGAAGACATGACTAATTACATGCAGCTGTTTAAGAGTAAATTCTCACTGATTTTCCAGATGACTAGGACAGAAATTTTCCCCACTTTTATACCACAGGAGATTGTGAAGGGGGCTCAAGTGGTTCTCGCTTATCCTGTTCCAAGAAATGTTATTAATGTCTGGAAGAACAAGCATCTGTTCAGCTTCTTTGGTTCATGAAAAATCAGACCTGAAATTAAAAGGCAAAAAGGCGACAAACAAAGCAGCTGGCTACCAAAATGAGATGCGTGTACATTCAGATGGGCTAGATATGAGCCACCAATATTGTACCTGTGTGCTACCCATATGGGCTGGCAATCTGGGAAGAGGCAGAGTCAGGGTGATGTATCACTCTATGGTGTCAACTGAACACTACAATGACTAACACTAACACTGCAAAAACAACATAATGGGTGGTGGCCTCATTGCTTTTAGGCCACAACCTCGGTTAGAAGAACCAGATGAATAATTTAACTAATTTAATATTCAGTTTTTTATGTATGTTTTTAGAAATGAAGGTTTATTATTTAGAAACCCAACGTGATCAAGGAGGGTATGCCACGGACACCAGACTCTAACACATTTTTATTTTAGTCATTATTTAGAGTTATTTCAGTGTCCTGAGATAACTGGTGTATGCTACTTGGCTCCATTCCTTGAGTAGTGTAGTGGTCCTTATAGGTGTGTAGCCATAAAAGAATCTAGATGGATGGTGAGGCTGATTTTCGTGTGGGGGGACTAAGCTTTGAATAGAACCAGCATCATCAGTGCTGCTTACCCTTTCCATACCTCCTACTCCAACCACAGTATCCAGCCATTGGCTAGTACATTTACTCATTTTTTTTTCAAATTAGACTTTTGTAATTGTTATTCACAAGCACAATGTAAAAGGAATAACTAAATGCTCCTTTTGTAGACAAAGGCCTTTATTTGTCATATTTGCCACACAGGAATACAATGACATGTTCTCTCTGCATTTATCCCATCACTTGACATATAGTAGGTTCAGTGTCTTGCTCAAGAACTCTTGGCAGCCATTGGTGGGTCATGAACCAGGAACTCTCTTCAGAGTCAAGCACTGAACCTGCATGTGGCTGCCAAAAACCTGCATTTTTGGGTATGCAAATACAAATTGCTCAGCAAAGACAGGTTTACAGCCATACAAATGGTGTTGTGTGGAAAACTCATCTGTATGGTCATCTCTTATGAACATCTGTGCCTTTACGATATAAACATTTTCTGTCCCCAGGTTGGACTGAAGTCAGGTAGCAGTCCCATCTCTTGATAAAACTTCATCAATAAAATATCCAGCAATAACTTTCGGATTACTGTTGGAGCCCACATGTCATAAAAGGTTTGAAGCTGGATTGTCATACAAACTTCTCCAAAGATGATTCAGGCACCTGAGTTGAACTCCATGAGGATTCAGTATTTGTAAGAATTGTTTGACATGGTCTTGAGTTACAACATAGCCAGCCTGAATGCATTTTAGATGCATCAGCTCCTGCATCCCTGAAGTACTGTTTCACCGAATCCAGGAGAAACACTACAATGTCTTGCATGTCGGAATGGGCTTTACACCTAAACAAACCCAAAGTTCTGAGGTACGCAAAGTTGCAAAATTAACATTAATTCTATCTCTGCTACTTAAAAAAAATTGGTATTTCCCAATGTCCCAGACCAAGACAGAAATAAAAGCAAATTAAACTACACAGATCATGCATCACGAAAAACAGAAAGGCTGTGTCATTAATTCAGAAAAAATAGAAACATACCTCTCATAAAAACAGGGTGATCATCTCATAAATTCAGAAAAAAACAGAAAAACATGACTCATAAAAACAGGATGTTTGTCTAGTTGATTCAGAAAAACAGAAAAATATTACTTGTAAAACAGGATGATTATCTCATTAATTTGGAAAAACCACCTCTTTCATTGTTCCATATGAATGCAAAACGCTTCCGTACTTTATATTAATTGCGTAGAATCTAAGTTAGGAGTATACGTACTGAAAAGTCAAAGCAAGCATAGGCACCATGAATATAATGTATGTTATCAAATAATGTTTGTTATTGCGGTATATTAAAGGTATACTTAGGCCATATTGTTGCTTATAAATCTTCTATGAAACATTTAAGAAGGTATATTCAATGTTCTATAGTACATTATAAAGGCATTATGAAGATGCAGTTAATGTAAAGTGTTACCAAATGTATAGTAATAAAAAATACTAATTTTGGAAAAGAAATGTAATTGTATTTGACTGCATGCATAGGTTATACAAAGACAAGCATAACTGATAGAATGTTTGACTTCTTGCAAACTTGAAAAAGTGAGCTTTGTGTTATTTGAACGTGAATGCATCATCCAAGCATTTCATTGCATCTTCTTTTTTCAGCTCACCCCAGTCTGAGGGTAGTTTTGCTGGTTTTTTGCCATATACAGCTGCAAAGTGATTGCTGAACTGTGCAAATACGTACTTCCAATAGTTTGTGGCCTGGATGCTGGTGTCAGCCTGGATGTTCCACTCAGGGTAAATGGTCCTATAATTGTTATAGGGAACCCACTTTCCATTAGTTTTAGTATTCCTGAATTTTTCTTTACTAGCAACTAAAGATGAACAAATATTTGAAAGTAACATGTCAGTCTTTTCTAAACTGAAGTTTCCTATTCCTATAGGACGGTGAATTGAAGCATGGTGAAATTCATGTTTACCACCTCCAGCTTCACATGGAACCTTACAGAATGGACACATCTCCCCACAGCCAAACATCCTGCTGAAGAGCTCATCCTGAGGCTTGAGGGATAACTTCTCAAGTTTGACACTAATGTCCACATCCTTCTGGAACTCTAAAATCAGGGACTGTTTCATTTCAACTACACATGCTATTAGCCATTTGGAAAACAGCTCCATTGTGGCATTGTTTAAGATCTGGAGTTTTTGCAAAGCATCTGGGGAAATAATGAGTTTATCCTTCAAATATCTGTAGATCTTATCAATGAAATGACAAATGGGTTGATCCTCCATGTTCCCTTTGGATGGCTTCCTTGCTTCCTGAATAACTGCATTTATGTTCTCCACAATTTCTTCTAAGCGCTTAATCTCCAAGCTTGATAATTTGCAGTCTTCTTTTGAGAAGGCATCTTTTATCTCTTCAAGGATCCAGAACTTTGTACTATGCTCATAATGTTCAATAAACCCTAAAAATGCCTCAAACTTATGAACCTCAAGCAGATATTTGAGAATGGAGTACTGGAAAAAGGAGCGGGTGCTGAATTTCATGGCCTTAGGGCCAGACTGTATTTTGTCCACAATATCTGAGCCCAGGTAGTTGTTGATATACTTCCTCACTGACAGTTCTAGGCACTGCTTGGTGAATTCCTCTACTTTTCTTTGAGACTGATCTCTCTCATGAATGAGATCCTTAAAGTCTTTGTAGTACTGGTCTTTATCTTTCTCCAAGCACTGCAGTGGGTCATTTTCACGGATAAAGTTCTTGTGCATTTGTTTAAATTTCCTTGCTGCAGTCCCACATATGTGTATCTTTAGACTGGTTTGCACCTCTACATTTTTACATAGATCCTCATTTTGTTCAACATAGTCATCAATCATAATCAACAGTTCCCTGAAGTAGTTGCTGTTAAAATCCATTTGTGGTGTCTTGGAAACCTTATCTGTAACAAAATTTTGGCACTTTTTAATAAGGATATCTGATTTTTCCTGGAGTCTTGTTGTTGGCGTTATTCCAATTCCTTCCATGATTCCATCTATTTTACTGGAATTAAATTGGGACAGTTTGTCACTTATCCAGATAATTTTGTCCAGTTTTTTTCCCAACCTAAGCTTTTCTACAATAAAAGGCTCAATCCCACAATCCTCCAAAGTCTTCATTTCTAAAAAAATTTTCATTGCTGACCCCCCCCATTTCTCCAAGTTTTTATGTAACATGTGGTTAATGTCTTCACTCATATTTTGTTCCTCTATGCCTTTAAAAGAGAGCTCTGTTACAACACTCTTCCACATTTGTTCAAACTCTTCATTCAGCTGATCATCTGTAAAAGACTGCTTAGACTTCCTACATTTTTCAAGCAACCCTGACACTCTCTCTTCTATCAGTTTAGCTTGATTTTCCTTAATACTCTCCATCTTATTCCTCCCCCTTTTAATTTTCAGAAGTTCTTCTAGCCTTCTCATTATTTTATCCTCTGTTTCGTGCCTCAGACTTTTGATACTGTTTAAAAAGCCATGCCTATATCTCTCCACTAGGTAAACATGCTTCTCTGACTTTTCAAAATATTCAGCCAGGTTGTCATTTAATTGCTTCTCAGCTTCCTCTAATTCTAGAATAACTTCATCTCTCTGCTTCATCACAAAGCCCTCAATGTTCACAGGTGGCTGAGGGATATGGGTCACTGTACTAAAGTTTAACACCTTAGTCTCTGCCTTTGCCATCCACTCATGCATCTTTTTGCGAAAGTCCCAGTCCCACCTATTGTACTGTTCACACAACATACTGTAAGCTTCAGCTACAATGCTATTGCGGAAGCTGAAAATGAAATTCTCATATTTCACTGCATCCCATAAGCTGCTGGTCCATTTCTGAAACTCTTTCACCGTCTGTGCAGGTCTTTTCTTCTTTAGATCTTCCATCGTGTCTATTATACATTTTTTCACCTGCGCCACTGACTCACTGTAGTCTTTATTGATTGGTGCCATAGGGGGGGTGCCTTGCCACAGGGAGGGAATGTAGAAGTTGTCACTGTCAGAGTATTCTATGATGTCCGTAAATTTCTTATCCCCACTCTTCTCCATTTTGGCTGCAGCTTGAGTAATGTCATTGAGTTGGTCCAGAAGAATCTTCCTATCACTCATGTTTTTATCATGGGCAGCAACATCTGCCACATTCTGGTGCACAAACTGGCAGTGGGGTTTTTTGCCAACTTCACTCATGCGGAGGAAAGCATGGATTACAATCTGTAAGATGTCCTGCATCTCAGTGGAGTTCTCCATGGCAATGTTTATAATTGTGAGGTCACTAAGTCCAACCACTAGTGTAGCTAATTCATTATCATGCTCATAACTGTCACCCAGCTGGGCCAGTGCTGGTGACCTCAACCCTTCTGTGTCAATGACCATAATAAAGTCACAACCAAGCTGCTCTCTAAAATCCTCACTTACGCGGAGAAGTAGCATGAAAGCACCTCTAGTGCACCTACCACTGCTGACAGCTAACTGCAGCCCAAACATGGTATTGAGAAGAGTCGACTTCCCAGTACTCTGAACTCCCACTATAGTGATGACTCGGATCCTAGAGTTTTGCTTTTCCATAGAATGGAGTTCATTCAGCACAGCAAATACCCACTGCCGCGATACATAAGAAGTACCTCCATCAACCAGCTCTAGTGGAAAGCCTTCCAGCACCATTTTAGCCCAGACTTTAGGTAAATCCTTAATTGTTTGCATCTGTTCTGAGTCTAGCTGTTCTGGTATAGAGCTGGCAGACTCATAGAGCTGTCCTAGTTCCCTCAGGAAATGTTCTATACCCAAGGAACTACAGTCCTTGTTTTCGGCATGATTTTCACATACATCTTTGAAAACCTCTTTGAGGGTTGAGGCATACTGTCTTGATAGGGTATCTAGATTGATCTTCATCCACTTGAGGAAATAGGCACGTTCCTCATTGCAGACTAATAAACCAGAGATGAATTTGGATAAGCCAGGTGTAATGTTTTTAGTAACCTGCTGTTTCCTGAGGTCTTGCTTATTTTTGTTCAGTTCACTCCTGTACATCTGAATATCCATTCCTCTATTCTTTAGCCTGCATTCCTCTTTCTCCAGTGTGGCCAGTTTCTTTAAGATATCCCCCTGCAATGGTAGCTGGTCCTGCTTGTACTTGGCAATGTCTGAGATACTAGCTGTAATAGTATTGGCTTTCTCCTTTGCCTGCTGACAAGGGGCATGGTTTTCATCTACAAGGATCTGAAGCTCACATGCAACAGCTGACATCTTCTCAATGCTCATTTTGGCACAGTCCTTTGAAACGGCACCACTGATAGCCAAACGAAGACTGCGAACAAATTCAGTGTCATTCATCTGACTTCCCTTTATGACAATAAAAGACTTTTCAAATTTGAGGTCATGAATTTGTTTTTGGAATTTTTTTTTATCAAAATCCTTGCTCCTTAAGTTGCAGACTAGGAATATCTGAGCCTTTGAGTCTTGAGGTTTCAGTAAGTTAATGTTTTCTCCCAGGTCATCACTGAACACAAAAATGGCTGCTGACGTTTGGCAGAGGAATTTGAAGCCAGTATGATGAGCACTGATGTCTCCCCGAAGATTAGCTACAGCCAGAGGCTCAGTAAAGATGTTGCTCTTTCTACCAGGCAGATACCAGCTAATCTCCACCATCCCATTAGAAATCTTGCGAAGGATGTTGCCATTATTCATGTTGTGGTGAACAAATGTGTCATGATACTGCTGAGGATTGCTAAACACTTGGTTTAAAATATTAGACTTAGACATGCTGAATCTGCCAAGTCTAACAAAAGAGATCATAGGCAGGTTCATGAGTACAATGCTGTTTTCAACAAATCCTGTGGACTCCGGCTGGCAATTTGGTCTGTGGCTCTTTACAATAGCCCTCAAGGCCCACAGCATCAAAGTGCACTGCTGAGTATCGCAGTTGGGAAGAAGCAGTGGAACCGAAAACTGGCACATTGACATTTTTAAAGCCATCTCCTGCTGAAGGAGGCCATCTGAGCAATGGAACAGAGCGGTAATTAGGTCAAGAGGGTTGATGTTATTATCATTTGCTTCAGGCTCCCATAATTCTTTACAAACCTGGTCAGAATCCTGAGCTGAGATATTGTTCAATTTTGAATCATCTGTGACTCTGACATCTCTTGCCATCACATTCACCATAAATATGTTTTGGAGAAAGCACCAACATATTGAACTCAGGGACTGAATGGATTCATGTGTAGGGTTTGTGTTTTTCTCATTAATCTCTAGAACAGTGGTCAGACTTAATTTTTTCCCCTTCAGGTAATCCATCATTCCTAAGTGAGACACCAGCTCTTCCAGAGGCATTTCTGGAAAGAAAATATAGAATTTGTTAATATTCTTTTAATGACAAAGATATCTGATGGGAAGACTTATAGAGAGAAGCATATCAGTATTCAAGTATGTCAGTGTAAAATTACATTCACTCAGTAGCATGACAGGTTAGGACTTACATGAAGATTGAGGTTCAAAACTGTAAATTTATGAAGTTACAGAGATGGCACAAATGATTTAAAATGAATCATTAATATGACATAACTTCTGTTTTTAGACTGTAGGAGGAAATAGTAAGAAAAACACAAAAATATAGGAAAGAAAGCCAAATTCAAAAAAGTGTCAGGCTCAGTATGTCACAGCTGTACCTGTTATCAGAAGGTCACAAGTTCACATTCCATAGTCCCTTAAGCAAGTCTCTTAATCCCCAGTTACTCCAGGGTCTGTCTGATTCTGCTTTCAATTGTATGTCACTTTGGACAAAAGCGTACATAAAATAAGGTATTTTTCCATAATTAAAATAGGTTGTTGCAGTAATTTTGCATTAAATTATGGCAATATGTCTTTTAAACCAGTATATTCAACACTGTATTTCTGCTGAATTAGCGTGACAATTACAGTCTTTCTGTTTTTTTTTACTGTGTTTTTTTTATGGCGCAGTACATTTTCCAATTTTTTACAGATTTTTTTACAGTGTAGTTGTCCACACATAAAGAACCAGAACTCTGGTGTTATGAGTTCACTGTATAACCACTGATCCCAAGTACAAAAAGGAAAAAACAGCATACACAGGAAATATGCTGGAGTTAAATTAATACTGCATAGTTTATATGTGGTCCACACCAATCAGCATTAAATTTAATATTTTATGGAGTGCAGAGAGTGTTGTTTGTATGGTGTTAATCTGTATTAACTCCTATAGCGTTCAATTATCACCATAGAGTGTTACATCACCGGTGACTCCACCTCTTCCCAGATTGTACACACACAGGTACAAAATAGGTGGCCCATAACTACCTCATCTCAATGTGCATACAAGAACTCATATGGGGATCATAAGAGCTACCCTAGATTTACTCACTGTTATGAGAAAATGAACTGAAAACAATATTTATTATGGAAATAAGGCAAAAAGTAACAAAAATCTAAAAACGAAGCCAAAAAATTGCTAATAAGAATTATTATATTAGCTTTGCATTGCTATATTCACATCAAATATATACATAGACAAGTAGCTCTATCTTTCCTGAAAATGACAATATAAAGCATGTATGTGTAGCACTTACTATTACAATGCTTATGGGTTTCATTGTCTCAAAAGAAACCAAGTAATGTATGTTTAACTTGTGTATTAAACCCCTGTAACAGTCAAGTTTGCCAAATTTTAGAATTTATCAATGTTTAATCAACACTGTTCTTTTACTGGAGTAATGGCAACTGTCAAACCAACCCCCAACTAAGACATACCGTATGCAATAGAATATAACTTTGGTAAAATTCACCTAACACTGTCATAACTGTGAGATGTGCAACATAATCATGCATTCTATGCGTTGATGGTAATAATAATTATGCACAGGATCAATTGAAGTATAAATTAATTAATATAAATTAGACAAGGTTTGAACCTAAAATGGGATGCCATGTTTGGTATCAAACTGATGGTAAAATCCGTCTGAATGTGAATGTGGTGATGGATTATTATACAGTTGGATCTATCCGAAGTTAAACTCACTTAATTAGAATCAACTAAAGTTGGTCTGAGACAGACCATGAATTCATTGGGCCACTAGCACATCCTGCAACCGGCCCCTCGGACTGAGGTGCCAAACTATTGGCCCATGGCCCCCTTGGGCCATAAAATCCCGCACTCGGAGAGTCCGACAGAAGATGCCCCACCAAGAAAGAAACTACAGAAGCAGCTACGCGTGAAGAAGAGAAATCTGCCATCGAGAACTCCAGAAGTTCATCGAGAAGTCTCATCACCCAAAGTGCAGCTCCCATATCAGTGCTTCATCCCTCATCACTGCTGCAACCACGTAAACTCACCTTCAGTTCTTCCCCATTTAACTGGTTCCGATTAATCCGTTTTTTAGTTTGGGTTGCCTGTTTAAATCCTAGGCTTGCCTTTGCAGAACAGTATTTACAGTTATATCTGATCACTGTTTCTATTTCCCATTCGTTTTGCTTAATTTCAGTTTGTGTTTGTATCATGTTATGTGTAATGTCTGTCCTGTATTAGTTATAGTATTAGCAATAAACATATACTTTTCCACCTTTTAAATCTCCCTCTCTTTGAAGTGCTCACAATAGGTCACTTTATTGGTGCTAATCCACTACTGAGCTTAATCTCGTCCTCTAAGTATCGCGAGACTCTCTCCTTGGCCAAGAGCAGAGTCGTATAGGTCACAGAGTGCAACTGTTCAGTGGACGAGCAGCCTATCTCAGACTAACTAGCGATACTGTATGAGTGAATTCCATTCGCATTCTGGACCTAAATCGTCCAGCAATTGACTAATTGGGACCAATATAAAAGACTATGAATTGGAACAACTACTCAAGCATAATATTTCATAATTAATTACTGATTAATTAATTAATAATTAATCAATAATTAATGCCACTGAACATTGGAGGAAACCCACCTCCGTTTGAGCTGTTATTTCCTACATGAGGATCGTAAGAGCCACCTACGCTAAAAATAAATTACTCACCATCAAGAAAAAGGGCTGGCAATCAGGGAAAAGGCGGTGTCACAATGCTGTATAACAATTATTTTACATGGCTGAGAGAAGGTCAGAGCTCTTCTAATGGCTACAGCAGTGTGTTTTTCCTCAAGCATATAAAATAGATGGAGGCCTCAGTGCTTTTACAAAACAACTTGGGATAGAAGAACAAATCTATTCCACTTATCCTTCTGGGTTGTGGGGAATCCAGAGCCTATGTCAGAAGCTACAGGCACAACCCGGAGGGGGGGGGGGCAGCCTGTTGCAGGGCACATTCACACAACTTTCACTCACACAACTTAGTAACTCCAGTTAATCTCAGCATGTTTTTTGACTGTGGGGGGAAACCCACGACGACACAAAGAGAACATGCAAACTGTACACTCATCTAACTGATTCGAATCCCGGTCCCAGAAGGGTGAGACAACAGTGCTAACCACTGCACCACCGTGCCACCCCATCGAAAGGCGGCATGGTTACGCTTATGCTTTTCCTGGAGGAAGAACTAAGCTTGGAAAAGTAATCATCCATCATGTTTCTCTTTTCCATGCTACTTATTCTACCCATAGCATTTCCCTTACACTGACATTTAATGCCCTACATGGAGAAGTTGAAATCTCCAAGCCAGTTTACAGGTAGCACAAAAGAGCAAATCCACCAAGATCCATTTCAGCAATTACCAGCAAACCCATTCTGGGAGTTTACTACTTGCGCCCTATACAAAACCATTTCGGTGAATTAAAAAAACTAAAATCTAAAAAGATAAAAAAACTGAAAGACCATATCACATCACGCTAGGCTAATATACATGCAGCACCATTGATCGACAAGGGAGTGGGTGGTACCGGATGCTACACAGTAAAGGGTGTCAAGGCCTGCTATTTAAATTAACTCTTCCTTAGCCTATTTTGCTGTACCTCGCTGTGGATAATAGCAGTTACCACTGTACATACTACTTGATGTACATCTGTTTTACACTTGTACTGTTGACGTGTTGCGTTCTCTGATCAAGAGGTCACCATCAATAAGTGTGCAAAATATACTGCTCATTTAAACTATTGTGATATTGCAACTCTTTACCTTGTTTATTTCCTATCTCGCTGTCATTTCCAGAGCTGATTCCAGGGAGTACAGGTTCACAATGCTCCGGGTTATCTTCACCATATCTGTACATTGAACATTGTGGTATGAAACAAGGTAAAAATGAAAAGAAAAAAAATAGGAAAAATGTAACCTGACTAAAATAAACCAAATTCTCATTATTTTTAGTTGCCACTTAAAATTTCTCATTCATAATACATTAATTTAGCTAGTAAGGGGAAATATCAATAGAAATATATAAACTGGCATAACATAATGCTGAAATATAATGCTGAATTTCAATCTATTTTGCATGGTCAAATGACAGCTGGAAGGGGTCATTAAACCTTTCATACTGCGATTCACATTTAAATTGTTTAAATTCAGCAACAAAGTGACTTGAATCATTTGTCCACTTTTATTACGTCCTGTCTGGTTCTCGGATTCCAGCTAGTTCTGCATGCACATGTGGCAGTGGCAGAGAGTGAATTGGTAGCACGTTACTTGATAGGGCACAAATATTTAGCAGTAACTCATTTACTGCTGAAGTTATGAACAAATATAGTAGCTACTTGTGATAGAAGGTGCATCATAATTGATTAATGATGAAAAAACATAAGATCAGAATTTCTCTTGTCATTCATTACTTGCTCCTTCAATTCCTTAGTATCTCCTTCAGTAGTTCACAAAGATAAGAAAAGACAGAAATAGCACATATACTAACAAATACAGTAATTGCTTAAGATTCATGATTCATTAATGATGAATGAACATGAGATCAGTATGTAAGTAAAACTTATTTTGTGGTAACTTAAAACATATGCAATGGCATAATTTTGCATTACTTGTGCCCCCTCAAATAAAGCATTACATAGCAAATGTGCTAGAGTTAAATTCATACTGCATACTATTCATATGGTCAACACCAATCAGTGTTAAATGTAACATTTTTAAATAGTGCATGTGTGTTGCTTTTACAGTGTTAAAATCTTATAGTGTTCAATTGACTTCATCGAGTGTTACATCACTGTGACTCCACTTATTCCAAGATTGTAAGCCCATATGGGTGGCACACAGGTACAAAATGGGTGGCCCTTATCTGCCCCATTTTAATATGTACACAAGAACTCATATGAGGATCAAAAGAGCCACCCCCAATTTACTGTTGAGAGAAAGACTCTATCCAACATGAATCATATGATCTTTTCTCTTATAAGGTAAATTTGATGTCAGTTCAGCTTTGGTTGTTCCTGAAAATCAGAAAACTGTTAAAAAGCTAAACAGAAATTGTTCTTGTTGTGCATCAAGATCGAATTGGAGGAAGAACATTGAAAAGTTTCATTGTTAATTTTTATAAGCATGACTACAATAATTTTTTGTAACAGGATAAGAGAGAACCAGTTGAGACCCCCTAGTCTTGGGGAAAACCGTTAAACAGCTGTATGCTATTGGTCATGTCTTCTTAACCACAAGGTCAAAACTGGTAATCAAACTAGCCTAACAAAAGGTGTATCAGTGTAAGGGCAGTGTTCATTGGCACAGATTATAAAGCTTGGTAGAGTATGTAACATAATTATTATACAGGGCTGAGAGAAGGTCAGAGCTCTCCTAGTGGCTACAGGAGTATGTTTTCCATAAAGCATATGTAATAGGTGGTGGCCTCATTGCTTTTAGACTGCAACTTGGGATATAAGAACAAATTAAATAATTTTGCTCATTTAATATTCTGATTTTTTAGGCTTGATTTCTGAAGCATTGCATGTGAATATAAATTATCTGAATTTAAATATAAATTATATAAATGATTCACCTTTTCATGTATATTGCCCATCATCCAATGTCAGGACTGGTACTCAAAGCAGCCTTAAATCAACAAATAAATCCCATGCCCCCAGCACTAGAATAAAGACCACTCTAGGAACTTCAAAGAACAAGGCTTTGTTTAGCCTGCAGGCACACAGTTCATTGATCTTCAAAAACAATCAGCACTAAGCTGATAACATTTTTACATAAGTGAGAAAAGGCCCATATTAGTGAGAGTTTTTCTGATGGTGGTGGGTAAATCTGGGATTCTCATATGAGTGCTTGTGCTCACATTAAGATGAGGCAGATAAGAGCCACTCAACTGGGAAGAGAAAAAGTCACAATGATGTAACACTCTACGATGTCAACTAAACACTATAAGATTTCATAAAGTTTAGCATTATAAAAACAACACTCTGTACCCATTCTGTAAAGTGTTAAATTTAACACTGACTGGTGTGGACCATATAAACACCATGCAGTGTTAATTTAATTCTGGCATATTTGCTGTGTACTAGTAAAATCCTTTGCAAAGCATGGGTGATTCCTGTCAGTTGTCTTTTAAATTAATCAAAAAATTTCATATGGTGATGTGTCTATATCATACCTTTCAGGGCTTATTGAACCATCGAGAGCAATGTTTTTTTCGGCAGTCTCCTGATTAATCTTTGTACAGACACTGGCATCAGATGCAGCTTCCTCTCCACACTGTGATGGGGCAGTTTCTTTTTCACTCTCTCTGTTTGCACTCTCTGTAGAGGCACTCATGTTGGAGGCAGTGTCATATTCATGTTTTATGAAGTGTTCAGGTTTGATGGCAGAATTATCTTCACACACACAGTTCAATTCACCTCCATGCTCTGTAGGTTCAGAGGAAGAAGGGATACGGTCCCCTTTCTCATGACCCTCACAGTTTCCCGTGAAGCTCATTTCAGAAGCTCATCTTCAGGTATCGATCCTGATAGAAAAGGAAAAAGTGAGAAAATCATTTTTCCAGTGTCAATACACATTTATGACTTTGCAGAGCAATGTAGTATTGCTTTATTTTTTAACCTCTTAAGAAAAGGCTACCTGCAGTTGATGCACAAGCTATATAAGAGTCAGGAAGAACATGCATCTGCTCCACTGACAGTCCTTTGATTTTCACCAAAAATCATCATATAAAGTTAAAGGACTACCTCCTGAAGCTCATCGAGAGAGTGCCAAGGGCGCACTGACTGCTGGGATTGCTGGGAGAGTGGCGTTGAGCTGTAGCGATTGTTTGGGATTGTTTTTGGAGTGTTTTGAAGGAATATTTTGAGTGTTTGTGTGCTATAACTGTTTACGTGGGTGGCTGTTTTATTTTTATTTTTCTCATTTCGGTCGGCGTGAGTGCTTGTCTGTCCTGTCTGTTAATTAACAGCGCGATTCTTACCGACGGTGAGCTGCGGGTGTCACGTGAGCAGCGCTTTCTGTCCGCGTTTAACTTCGCAACAAACACCCGCGGGGCGATATATATAATAATATATAATAATCTCTAACGTCGGTAACGTTACCCTGCGCCGGAAAAGGACAGTTGCTCCTGAGCTTTGCTCGGTCGCCAGTCGGGGCCGGGAGGACATTTTTCCATTTTTTTCCTGCTCCGGCAGTAGTTGTGGTTTTTCGGCCTCCCAAGTAGAGCCCTGCATTGGGACTGGGATCCCGCGGGACCCAACGGAAATCTCGCGGGAGCGGGTGGTTTTACTGTTGCTGCGGGCGGGAGCGGGCGGCTAAAAATTAGACCGCGGGTCCCAAGATTTTCGGCAGGATGGAAACTGATGTTTGAGGA
>JAODKM010000048.1:5220810-5245216 GCA_026780845.1 Petrocephalus sullivani | reverse complement strand
CCATCGACTGGTTGGTGTGGTTTGTTGTCATTAAAAGCCTGCTGTAAAAATAAAGAAAAACAAATTCTCAGGGAAGCAGCTAGTTAGTTAGCTAGTGTTGATAAACGCTGCAGCCATAAGTGGGAGCAGCAATATGTGCATGTTGACAGGTAAATAAAGGCAGCTACGACTAGTGACCTTCCTGGTCCATCAGCACATCCAGCCAAGCGGCTGCCTCTCTCCGTTCAACTTCTGGAGGGAGGTGACTCACATTAAAAATCTCACTTCAGATGGAATAATAGTTCACTGGTCTGAGACAAAAACAAGTTCAAGCTGTTTTACAATAAGCTTTCGACAGACTAATTTATTAGATGGATTATTTTAAGTTGTTGTTGCCATTAGACATCTCATCCTGCTTCCACTGTGCACGTATGATTCAAGCTTCCTGTGGCCACCACTGCAGATCTCCCATGCTTACTACTGTATATGTTGATAATGGCATGGATATATTTATTCTCTAATTAATAGAACAACAACTTAGTATTGGTTTGCATTTTGGAGAAGTGCATATTACTTTTATGGTGTATTTATACTATATGGCCAGAGGAATGGGAATGCCAGTTTATTTAGCATCCCATTCCAAAACCAGGGCATTTAATATGAAGTGGGTCAGTACATTGTTGTTATAGTAGTATCAACACTTCTGAGAAAGCTTTCCATTAATGGTGGAACATGGCTGGTAGGATTTCATATTGGGTATTGATGTTGGGTGATCAGGTTCCTTTTTGTGAATTTGTGTGGCCAATCACTGCACATCTGAACTTTCGCCTGGGCATTTTGACCTTCACAATCTCTCCAACTGCTGCTGACCAGGGCGGATCTAGCAAGAAAGCTAGAGAAAAGTAAAGATTGCGTCCAATGATGGTGTCAAATGGAAAGTCATTACCCTCTCCTGTACAATCACCACTTATACTGGTAATGTTTGTTGCAGGAGATTGCATGTCTGTGTGCTTAGTTATTCACCTGTGCCAGCAATGGTGTGGCCTAATAAGACAATTCCTCTAATTAATAGGATGTCCACATACTTTTGGCGATAAAGTGTATTTTATAGCAATGACACTTCATCCCATAGAGAAATTCTCTTTTTGCCTACCCATTTTGCACTCCATGACGCACAAGCCTGGCAGCAAACAGCAGCCACCCGCAGTGATACCCATGGAGTTGGGGAGTTAAGGGCTTTGCCGTAGGGCCCATAGATGGGTGTTCTGCTGAGGCTGGACACAAACCATCTTCTTATTACAGGCACAGAGGCTTTGACGCATTGATGTTGCCCCAAATTGGCAATGTATTTTTACTTTAAATGTAAGAATAATAGTTCATCCAAATGTATCAAATTAATTTACAAAGCCATTGTATTGATACTTAGGTTCTATATTACAACTATTTCTAACACCTCATGAATTTGAATGCGTATATCTCAATAATTATTAACTATGTGGACAGGTTTCTTATTCTGGCAAAAGCTTCATAATAAGAGTCCCATTTGCTTTACCTTCCCTGACAGGCTAAGACTGGGAAGATGAAAAGCCTTGTGCAAATAGCTTCCCACTCAGCAGCTAGTGCCCCTTTAATTGTGGCAGCCTCCCCCCACCCATCAAGAGTTGTCTTGTCACTCAGTTAGCTTGGCTGCAGCAGATATGCATGCCTAACCTATGAAAGAAAAGCAAACACATTTGTCTCCAGCTAAGAGATATATCTTCATCACCTTTCACCAGCGTTGAAAACAACCCTGTCTACGTTTTCCCATTTACTGCTGTTTGTCCTCTCAAGCTATAGCTGAAATCTCTTGGTCCATTTGTTAAATAGCGATTTCAGACTGGGTTGAGTGTGCTAAAGTAGTAGACAAAGCCGTGAGGAGGCTCTGTTAGCTTTAGCTACAAAATCCCCCCTTCACAATGGTATATTTCTCTTCCATGTTATGTTCAACTTTCGGCTGCTCCTGGAAAAATGTGCAAACCACCTTCCAGTCCTGCAGTTCACTGCTTTGATCATGGTGATCAGCTTCTTTGGAAGCACTATTTTTGTCAGGATACTCTAAGACAAGTCCAAACCATAATGTATAAAGTTCCAAAGCAGAACAATGGGATAGTTAAACCCTTAGGCATTTTGGATAAGTGATTTCTTCTCATAAAGAATTCTAACTTCTACCTTAGCCTTTATCTCCTTTTGAATTATCTCATGATTTATGCACAACGGGAGACTAAGAACCCATCTATTTTTGCCCAAACAATCATACATATCTCACAGGTCAGGAAAGAGCAGCTAATCTTGGTATTGTAAGCCGTTTACTTATCTTAAATTTTTTTCACTAAGTCTTTGTCACAGGTGTTTTTCATTTAGCAATGTCATTCATGAGTATCAGGATGGTGTCATAGCTCAGGGTGTTGTATTGTGGGTAGTACAGTGCCAACCCCACGGGTTTGAATGCAGGGTTGATGTGGGTCCTCTCCCACAATCCATAGACGTGATTTACTTGAATTGGAGCTTTCACTTCCTGGAAAGGGCTCCAGACACTGCCTTTGATAATTTGTTATGGAAGACGGAGGGATGACAGTTTCATATTAAGTAAGTTATATCCTGTTGCTGATTTATCATGTCATCTTGTCTTGGCTTTGGTGCAATGTTGGCTGAGAGAGGTAACGGGTACCCAATAGGCATTGTCATGCTGATTGATGTATCATGTTTTTCTGAGCTGCATGTGTGTATTCATGGTTTGTGTGCATGTTTTGTTACATTGTTGTTAAGAATACTTATGACATCATTACAAATTGTGAAACTTGAAGGTGTATTTTAAGAAGCAGATTGAGGCACAAAGTGCCAGAAATTGAATAGTTAATGGCAGTTTGGCCCAAAACTGACAGGGGAGTTCTGGACAAAGATGAAAGGGGATTTTACAATACTTTACATTGGATATTAAGACAGTCTTAACTATATCCTGAGGTAGAATCAAAACCAGTTCAGTCCCGCGATGAAGGGCTGTCGGGGGGTATCCATTTTGACTTTCTTAAGAAAGAAGCAACAGGATTGGGTCAGTGCTGTCAACACAATCCGAGCAGGAGTCAGTCCACGCTGGGGCTGTAATTCTGGGCTGTCTGAATGGTTGCCAGTGTGTCTGTTCCCTGGGTTATGGAATAGTCCTGCAACAGATGTGATTTGGCAGCCGAAAGCTGCCAAGATACGACGAGAGATCCGGGGTGGAGGTCTGTGTGCTGGAGAGGGCAGCAGGCAGCAAAGCATTCTGGGTGATACTTACACTTCTTCAGAGGAATGTCAAAACTAATCAGATAGTTTAGAAGCAACACGGGCTTCTCTTTAGCCTTCCAATAATCAACATCAATCATCCTGTGGGTAGAGTCCACAGATATGCCATGATTGCTATTGGTTAATTCATACCGTTAAGCGAATATCTGAAATATGGTTCACCCAAAGGTGAAGTAATTGATGGTGCCAGGATATCTGCTCATCCGAGGAGTTTGCTTCCTCTATGGGGGTGTAAACTCAATCTATTGCCTCAGGTAGGGCGTGTCATCACTCGGCAGGCCTACATACCTGAGACTGTCAGCACTCCGCAGATCCGTGACATATCCGAATGGGACTTGTGGGCGTGTCACTGAAACAGACTGCACATGCACCCACCAGCTGTCCAAGGCTTAAAAGGGTGATTTCATTTCACTTCCTCTTCTTATTACAAAATCAAAGCCGTCCAAAACCAGCATGTTTAACCCTGCAAGAGTGAAGGTGGCCATCTTGCAATTTTTTCTTTCTTAGCTGGGGGTTTGTACTTGGAGAGGTGTTGATAGCACACTACACGCCACACCGCAAATTTAGGGAAACCGGCATAACTGCATGCCCTCCAAATTGTGGGCCTTGCCTGCCCATGGGATCATTTGTGGGAATGAAACTTAACTAGTGTTACTTGACAGCTCAGCATTTGCTCTGGGAAGTTTACTGTCTGTGGCGTCCATTAAAATCAAGCGGCCATGTCAGGCTGCTCAATACGACTCACGTCTTCTCAACTTCTGAATGCCTGTAAAACTGGAGCATACCAGGTCTGCAATTTGTTAGGCTTGGGGCATCCTTTCCAGTAAGAATGTTACAAACTGTCCTTAACTAATGTTTTTTTGACCATACAACTTGGGGCTATTTGAAACATGTCTGGCTCTGTAAACCTTGTAGGACCATGAATTAGCATTAAGGTTGCTAAGACAAAACATGACAGATTAGTCTTGTCAGGGTAACTGAGGGAGTAAAAAATTGTAAAGGCTGCTTCCTTTAAGCACGAGTGACTAGACGTTGATACAGAGTACTCACTATTCATTCATTTATCCAGTGATCTTATGATTTGCCGATGTGTCAATGAATTTGCACCTCTCCAGAGGAAAGGCAATAAGCACAATTTAGTGTCCATCCTCTAACTCCTGTCTAGAAGGTGCTTTTGTTCGTGTTTCCTTGTCATGGAAGCAGACAAAAGGTTCAGTAGTGTGACATGGAATTTCATGCGAACCCAACACAGATTGACTAATCAAAGTTTCAGAGAGTGATACATTTGACAGTGATACAGTGTTTTCCCAGTGTGCCATACTGGCATTCCATGTATTGTACTGTATACCTAGGGGTTTATTCCATGCATTAATCATACATTTCCAGGCTGTCTGTAGAGCAGTTTAGCAAATAAAATTAATAAATCCAGCTATTGTGATATTACAAGAGGTGCTGGGTTTTACCAGAACATCTCATTTTGTTCTAAATATTAATTCATAAACCATCCAACTGATCAGCCGCTTGAGGCCTGAGGCAGTTTAAAATCTCATATTAAATTCTGACATATTGATGTTTTACGATGAATAGTAACAGTGGAGTAATACAGTGCAAGTTAGCATGAATACATTGCTTTTTGTAAGTCAAGAGTGAGTTTATGTGAAGCATGTGGTCTTGGCAAACGGTGTAATTTATAACCATTTGTCCATCTGTTCCACCTTCTATGTTGTTTACTGCTACAGCTGTGAGCAGTTTGCACGTATGTATTTAGATTCTTTTCCCCCTTTTGGCTGTTTTATTCCATTATTTTCCAGGAATTTGACATTGAAACTGCATTTTCCTGCAGCCAGGGAATAATTTTCCAATTTTTTCTTCATGTCGTTCTTTTTTTTTGGGTTCCCTCTGGAAAATATATTTTACGCCATTATTTGTGACAAGCCACTTGCAAAAAAATGGAGAAATAAAAATGTGATTCATTAATGCACTCTATGGAAGGGCGTGTTATATAACCGTATACAACCTAGGGAATTGGTTTGCTTGTCATTCCTCAGGGAAGCACAGTGTCTATATGTAAGCTTCCTACAGATGTTAGGTTTCCATGGAAACGCTCCAGGTTGAACAATCAATTATCACTAAGGGTCATGCTGACCTGTCAGTAATGGAGCCTCACCTAAAACCTCTAAGCCCTACCGAAAAAAAAAGTTCTCTTCTCTACGTTCTAAAGAACCATAGGAATCACTGTTAAATTAGATTTACTTTCAGTAAAAACATCTGAGTTCTGAGCTCTGATTGTATAGCTTCCAACCAGAATATTAGTTACTGAAGTATTATAACCTTATGAAGAGCATTAGTAATACAAGAATACTTTTTCGTCTTTCAATAACATATGGTGTGTTGATCTTGAACTGTGTGATCTGCTCTGAAATTTCAGAAAAAATGCAGAATTCTTCAGTGCTATATTATAGCTATCATAGATTTTTGCCATTTTTTGAAACATAAATATCCTTTCTGTTTTCTTTGTTTGTCTGCAAAAAAGTATTAAGAAAAAAATTAAGGGTTTTCTTGATTTAACCTAAAATAATAAAGGTATAGGCATAGCAATACAATTTTCTGGTATATTCTATGATTATAATATTTAAAAAGCATTCTTAAATGGGCATTCTTCCACATTTTCTGTTATTAAGCTCAGTTGGCAGTTATACCATTACCAGAAATGTGTAAGTGATCATCTTTAGCTGTAAGTGAAATTACATCACTGCATAGCAGAGGATGTCTTACAGTAACCGTGTCCAGTCAGTGGGTTTGTGACATTTACTGACACAATCCATACTGCTCCCCTAATGTTGCCCCAGTTTGAGAGGATCCAGCTTAGGAAGCAACGATATCCCAGTAATGGCAGCTCCTGGGTGTTAGACTCTCTGGGGTTGCTGGGCATAGTGACAGCAGTATAGTCATGCGCTCATCGGATAATGCTGAACATCTGGGGGGGATTAGGGATGTCGGGCCAATTGGGACTGCGTTGAGGGATGATAATAGAACACTCCTCCACAGCTGTGCTGTGCATTCATTTTCCCAGTGCTGCTCTAATTAGCTGGGCCGTTCCAGCGCGTTGACCCAAGAGGAAACCCAGAGGAATGGAATGTGACCACCTGCTTCTATTGTGGGGGAATGATCCAAGTTTGGGGCAGGGTGAACAGCAAAACTCAGCCCTGGGGCTAGATGGGAAACGGTGGACTGTTATGGGGGGGTCAACTGGATTGGCTCCAGATTCCAATAGCTCAGGTTCAGCGCTAAAATGGCGGCTTGACAGTGTAACTGCTTGATGTAGCATTAGCTTAAGTTTCTTGAACTCCAACCGGCATCCCATTAAGAGGCATTGTTTCTTACTTTGAGAAACTTGGAGCATCTTCACATGTGGTGTAATCATATTGCACAGAAATCCTTACGTAAGCACACTGTTTATTCATATCTATATTGATTCAGACCTGCATGTGTTTCATATTGGCCCTTTCATATACAGAGTATTGACAGCTAGTAGTTCGAAGGAAAACAAGGAATATGGCTCCCTAAAACTCCTGAGTGACAACATGTTGATAGGAGTTAAACTCGGTAGAAGGCTAGGTAGAGTTAAACTTCGTAAAATTCTATTCCTGTCTTCCTATTATTGACTATTGATCAGTTTATTTAGCAACTCATTAGCATGACACATTCAGTTTTCAGCATACAACATGCAAGAACACAACCATCGCACGAGGCCACCTCAAGATCAACCATAAACACCTGAGAGGTTTAGAAGCTATCAATAAAAGCACTGAGGACTCGGCTTGAGCTCTAATGCATATATTTAATTGATTTATTAACTCGGAAGCTTCACAGTTTGCCATGATACATGCTAACCATTTTAATCCTGATCCCAGTGCAGCACAAACAACCTGAATGCTAGGCTTACAGAGAATAATTGTAATCTGCACTGCATTTTTTTCTCATACAATAGAGTTGGCAGACATTTGTGACGGAAAGGGGAGGTAAATGATTGGTAACCCTCAGCCTTGTGGTGGAGTCACATGGAAGCCTTTTCAGAGGAATGCAGTTAGAGAATACAACCAGCCAGAAGGCGCATGTTTCTGTGATGGAGCAGGAGAGATCTTCACGCCCCGTCTTCCTTCCTTCACATGTTTCATTTGAAACACTTGAAGCACATATCAGGCAGACTTACATATTTGTTCCTCTGTGTATGTCTGTGTACACTTAGATACTGTGTTCTAAAAAGTGTATTTTACAATACATTGCATAGAAAAATAATCAATTTTACAACCCATTCCTGAATTTAAAAAATGCTACATTTTATAGTTTACAGTGCATTTTTTCAATACAACTACAATATAAAAAATCAAAGTGACATGGACATGAGAGTGCAGCGATAACTGATCAAAACTAACCTGAAAAAAAATAAGAATAAAGAATTAATACTTCATAAAGCCACAACATAAAAGCTAACACAAAAATAAAGATTGTGCATTATCATATGCAATATATATATGTTATTTACTGTACATTTTTTATTTGTCATGTCACTTCACAACCTAGATAAGAGCATATAAAAGTCAGGCAGTAATGAACCCTCTTCAGGAGTGTATCCCTGTTTTTCTGGCCAGGCTGCTATGACAACCCTGGTTTCAGTGGATCATGTTCATCTGTTACTGAGGTATGTGGAAGATGTGTGGGCGATCAGGTCTTTTCCTTTTCTCTAATGATTCATTCACCCACTTTCCTCCACAGCCCTTTTCACCTCCACTCTCATCCCTCTCTTCTGCTCCTTTTCTTTTCCTCGGGGGAGCTTCTGTCTAGCCGGTTGCTAATACATTGTAACGTACCATGACAAGTATCTATTCCGAGCGGGACTTTATTTGACATGTCGGCAAGCTGTCAGTTAAAAGGCCTGGACAGTTTCATGAGGCTCCTGGGGAACCCTTTAGAAGATACCAGAATGTTAAACGTGGAGCCACAATTTAGTGGTAGAGTCCTTGAGCAATTGAGAGGAATAGTAAAAGGGAATCTGATAAATTTAGGACCCAGTGTGGACATTTAACCTTTTCAAACTAAATATTTTTGTCTGTCAGATGCTTATACACAAATACTATTTGTTTATACAAAGCAAAAGGTTTCTACATATTTAAACAGGCATATATTATGCCTGAAGAACATGGTTTTGATTAATAATAAGTAAAATAAATTAAATGAATACAGCCATTTCCTTCAGTGACATGTCCAAATAATTTTTTTCTAAGTTGTTTCCCAACATATTAATGCAAATACAGTTCTGAAATATGCCTGCAGGTTTTTTTTTGGTGTTAATATCACTTCATATTTCATAAACAAAATAAAGGAAACTGGAAGCAGGAGTTTAACGGACAAAACAACTGAGACCAAAAACATTCAGACCGGAGTTGCGGAACTGTTTTATATTCCGTTTTGGCTGTTTTCAAGAGTTGAAATTCCCAGCAGCAATGATGCTGGAAATTACAATAATTCTATTCCAGGAATCAGTGTGCTGAGGAAACTGCCATTGTATGTAAAGTCAAAACAAAAAGCAAAATTAAACAGTGCAGCTGGTTTGTTTTCCCTTTTCATTTCAGCCCCCCCCCCAACCCCCACAGTTCAGTTTCCATAAAAAAAAAGTCATTGTGCATAATGACCTTTACTGTGGATGCGTGGAACACTGCAGGACAGGAGATCTGCAGAGAGATGTAAAGAGGCCAACAGAATCCCATGCTACGCTGGGCCAAACTCAAACTAAATTCACATTTACATCTGACACATCTAGCAGATGCAGTTGTTCCAAGTGGTATACAATTGAGGCTAGCAGCAAATTGCAAACATACATGCTGTCAAGGAGTTGACTAGGCATAACTGCAACTCGGGTGAGCTTCCAATGAATAACTAAGTACAAGTGTAAGCAGTATTGGAACAAGAGCTATGCAACAATTTCTAACAAAGCAAGAACCAAATAAGACTATTCAAGGACCAGAAGTGCAACATAAGAATATGCAGGGAATGTAAAGAGGCATCAGGCTAGTAGAAAAATTCATGGAACAGATGGGTCTTGAGGCATTTCTTGAAGGTGGAACGGATGCAATTCAGCAGCTCATTACACCATCGAGGAGAGCTCTGTCATGAGCTCAGCATAGGACAGCTGGTTGTCTATCATTACTCCTAAGTTCCCGGCAGACGTTAGAGCAGACCAAGCTGTACAGTGATGTCATGATGGATGTTAGGGCTAACAGGGAAGACAAGTAGCTAAGTCTTCGGAAGATTAGATGAGATGGTTTCTCATCCAGGCTGTGATGTCTGCTAGGCATTCATTGATCTGGCGGGAGACGGTGGTGTCTTCAGGAGTGTCATTGGTGTAGTAATGGTAGGAGAAACCATGTGAATGGCTGATCTGACCATGAAAGGTAATATAAAGAGAGAAGAGGAGAGGGCCAAAGACAGAGTTTTGTGGAACACTGGCTGTTATATGATATGATTTGGACACCTTTGCACACAAAGGCACTAGTAATGATCTGCCTGGAGGCCAGGAAGATTTGGTGATTAACTGTGTTGAAGGCCGCAGAGAGGTATAAAAGGATCAGGACAGATGCCTGGCATGCAGCTCTTGTGGGTCTCAGTGTATCCACATGTATGTGTCCTAAATGTATGCACTTATTCCAAAGATCTCCACCAACCTGTTAAAACTCTGACTATGAATAACACAGCCCAGCTTCCAGCTACTTACATACCAGGCACAAGCTGCAAGAATATTTTATGGGTTGTATGTTACAAAAATATTAGTGTTTCGGATAAGGAAGTGAGTAGCGCTCAAGTGGAACACGTTTATAACTATTTTTATCCTTTTGAAAATAGTTTTGTTTTATTCACTGTACAAGTGAACAGAAATATTCCTTTTTATGAGCTGCTGATCAGGTTTTGTCATATTTTGAATTTCTTAGTAGCCATTATTGTCTTATTAACGTAAATCCAAACTGTGCCGATACTGAACTTATGAAAAGTGTTTGGGTTATTGTCTCTTTCACGAAAATCAGATGATTAGCCATATCAATTCATTCTACCTGTCCCTTAATATGGGTATATTTAATATTGATATATCTGACTTCTATAACTGTACAGCGATGTGATGAGATTGTGGTAGTGGCACAAGGCAGGGGACAGGATAGAGAGAATACAGTGATACTTTATTGATCCCTGTGGGGAAATTCTCTGTTTGTCTACCCTATCTTGCTATCCAGGGGACAGGCACCAATGAGAGCAAGCTTGAGGAATCACAGCAAAGAACAGCCAGCTGCAGCACCTGTGGAAATGGGGAGTGAAAGGTCCATAGACATGTGACATTGTTCAAGGGTCCACTGACATTCAAACCGGTGATCTTCCAATCACAGGCACATAGGCTTAGCCCGCTGAGCCGTACACCTCCCATATGATGATGGTTCATTGCAGGGAACATAATCACAAATGACCAAAACCACATTAACTGACTTTATGACTTTTTAATAGGCAGATGTGGCCCTTCTGGGAGTTCTCTAGGACTGAACTGAGAAACACTAGTATAGTGAGAACAACAAGCAGGCTTTCACAATTAAACTCCCATGAATAAATGACTTTCTGGGAACCAACACTTTTGAGCTTATCTCCAGACTAGCTATCTCAGAGATGGTAACTATCTCAAGAACCGTTAAGAAACCTCCAGCGGAAAAGCGGATGTGAACACACCAGGGTGTCTGTCACTTTGACATAAGACAGGCATCTGACCATTTCTGCATCCTGTACTGCATCCTGAACTTTATAAAAACAAACACAAAATATGAATAGAAATATAGCAAATGCACATATTGTGGGCCAGAACAGCTACACAGTTAGGCCATTGGCAGTGCCTGAGGTTACAGCATTGAATGAAGAAAACCACATTCAGCTCTTCCTGAGCATTTTAACAAACTCATTATTCAGAAACCCAAAGGAGCACAGAACTAGACAGACTGGGCTCTCGTTCCACCTTTTCCTGGATTTCAGATCAAATAACTGCAGCTGTTGTACCTTTCAGCGATATCATTTTTACAGATACATTTGGATTTTAAGTATGAAATGTCAGATTAGCACACATGCTAATCTGTATCATTAACCCATACTATACTTTGTGACTGAGATATATCTCATTATTCTAAACATTTTCATGACTAGATATTGTAGTCTATATAAAATAGTTTATTATGCTATTTATTGAGTTACCATGTTTAATAAACAGTCAGTAATGCATCCATATTTAACATAATAAGTATTTTGGATTTTGTGGCAATTGAAATTTATTTTAAGCTATATTGTTTATAGAGAAAGAAATATTATTTCTCCAAGCACAAGTGTTTAAATGTATTTTCAGTATAATATTCGCTCTGTTTAAATGTATTTATACGTGTTTAAATGGAAGTGGACAGGAAGCCGTACAACAGCCATACTGGGGAAATGGCTAGCAGGTTTCCTGCTGCTCAGAAACTGATTTAATTACAGTTTCACTGGTACTCCCGGTGGAGAGATGTTGTCTCTCGTCGTAATGGTATATGCCTCACTTAAATTACAGAACACATACCAGCAAAAGGCTCCTGTCTGCATCTACAGAAGCCCTGTAAACTGTCCAGAGACGTCTTTATTTTGGACAGGCCCCCTTTAAGCACTAGCAACCCCCTCCAGCAGTTTCTGAGGCCACTGACTGTTCAAGATGAAATGTAGTGCTAGAGGCCTTAGCTTATACAATCTGTATTACTGTTTACCACTTTAGCATGCTGCGTTCCCAGCCTATTTTCATACTAGTATAATGTACAGTACCAAAAGTTTGTATACAACTACCAAAAGAAAGGATTAATTGTATTGCTGTCTACATTATAAAGACATCAAAACTGTAAAATACCATGTACGGAATTTTGGGGCAGATCTGTGGGTTGGGAAGGTTTCCAGTTCCAGTCCCTGGATTGACAGAGTGATCCCACCATTGGGCCAAGGCCCTTAATCCCAATTTCTCCTCTATGCCAGTTTCATGAGGTGGCCTCCTGGGATGCTTATCCAGCTGTCCTGCAGGAGGTCCCTCATACGGTATATGTTGAGCACTGATTGGCTGCTTTTCCTTCAGTCTCTGGTCAAACTCCAGAATCATTTTGATGTTTAGGTCAAATGACAGAGGTCATATGATGTGATGTTCTATCGCTCTCCTTTGTAGGTGGCTTTGTCTAGTACTGTATTAGGTCTGACAATAACATATAACTACAGCAGCTTATACCATGTATCTTCCTACCTTCTACCTCTTTGTGTTATATCATCTTTATGAAATGTAAGCCTGTCAGCTTGTGTCTGTTTCATACAAACAGGTTGAAATAACTAAGAGAAGGGTGAGGAGACCAAGGGGTCTTGATTCCCCCCACCCAAAAAAGGAGATATTTGATGTCCTGTGATGCCCAAGGCAGAAGTGTATCTCTAAACCACATGGCACACCAAGTTCAGCTTCATGGCAAAGCTGTTACTTGAAGACATTTACACAGATCATTAATATATCTTATTTAAATATTCTCACAACTTACTACTGATGGCAAAGGAATCCGGAAGATATTTTGCTGTTGATGAAAAAACATATACTTTATGACTTTTAGAATATTTAAAAAATGCTCTCATGCACTGCACTTTAAGAACCTCTGACCTGTACAATGTTCCTGGAAAGTTTCAGAAAGATTCACGGAATACATCTATGTTTCGCTGTGTTTACAAAATTGCTACTCAAGCTTTCCCTTTCATTCTTTGCTGCCACCAGGTGCTGCTGTTTCAGCTCTGGGGTGATCTGTCTTGCGTGTAACAGGTGTAGGTTTTCATCCATATGATGCTTTTGAGAAGTGATAATAAGATCCATCAAGTTGAGTAAATATAAAGAAATATCCTGTTCACAAAGTCACCCAAATTTGATCAGTTCCAGATCTTCACCCTTATAATGTGTCTGCAAATGTTGAAAAAGATCCATTGAATACTTGTTCACTATGCTAAAAGTCTGCAGAGTCTATGCTAACAGTCTGCACAGTGCTAATTTAATTTTGGTGCATTTTGTTTCAATATTTGATTACTTCCAGATCTTCATACATATCATGATCAGATTCAATGTGACTGCAGAGTTTGAAAAATATCTGTCAAATACTTTTTGAGTTATTGTCTTAACAAGAAAGTGTCTGCAGCAGACCGGTCCCATAACCATATTTATTTCCTATCCGTGGTGAACAAATAAAAATTACTTTTCAAAAGTAGCAGGAGATCATGAGAGGTATATAGTTCAGGTCCAGAAAGTAAAAATCTGGACTAAGATTTTGTGTCAACCAACCAGTTGAGAACTCTGTGACTGTTGCTCTTTATACTCAGCTGGATGGTTGAAACAAAATCTTGGTCCAGATTTGTACTTACTGGACCTGAACTATACACCTCTGACTATCATGTAACACTGTCACATCTGTAACATTCAACCTATGGTACTGCAGTGCACTAGGGCTCCAATAAAGAGTGTTTAATGAAATCCCTAATTGGTTGTTTCCTTCCTGTTGTTTACCCATCACACAGCCTCTCAGGGCGAGTTCCTGGCCAACTTAAGAGAGCGACCTTATCTGGAACGGTGACTGATTGCTGAACTGAAGGTCAGCTAATCGGGCCTGTACGGTGGCCAGGAGGAGAACTGTTTCCTCTTTTTTTTGTTTCCTTGGAACACGTTGCTGTTTCATGGCCATCTTATGGACCATAACAGGCAGTTCGTTCACAAGATAAGATACCGATCCAATGAAAAGCAGTCATGGTAACAATTAGAACATGGGCCACCTCCAAATTCTGCCTTCCCGTCTGTAAAAGCCATGCCTTTTCTCCCGGTGTGCAGCTCACACTCTAATGAGGCCCCTGGAGGGAGGCCTTTCGCGTGTCGATAACCACAGGGAGAAACTCTGATGCAACGCAGAGGAAGAATAAAAAACACGGAGACTCCACTGGCGCATCAAGAAAAAACGTGTTCCTTCCAAAGGTCATTCGGCAACCAGAAGACTGTCACTGCTGCAAGCATATTCTGAATTTAAGAGATTTCAGACAATAACACAAGTTTTGAGGTTCACATGGATTTAACAGCTACCACCTGAGGTACAATGAGTTTACATCCAGCACAGTAGACTTTACAGGAGAATTAAGCCAGTTGGCTTTTATTCCTCCCATGTTTGTGTGATGTTTCCACCACAGTCAAATTGTGAATGTATACCTGTTTTTCATAATTTACATTGTGACTGACAGGCATCCTATTTAGAGGGGCAATTGATCCCTATGGTTATGAGAACGCTGTGTGACCTGGTGTCTGGAAGGTGGCTGGTTTGAATCCCATGGCACGCAGAGTAAATATATCAGTACTGGGCCTTTGAGCAAGGCCCTCAACCCCAATATCTGATTAAATTCCATTGTCTTTTCTTGTTGTGCAATGACAATAACGGCTTTCAACTGAGACTGGAATGATATTTCGACAAAGGATTTTATATATAACATAAAGAGCAGTGTATAGTCTAATAGTGCAATATATTAATCAAGACAATGAAATTGGCCAGAATAATATGACAACAGTTAGGGCTTGGTTTTTTGAAGATGGCCAAGTGCTCATCAATGTCCATGAATGAGTACAAGAAGCAGTGAGCAAAGCTGTCAAGTTGTATCAGAAAATGTTACCAGAGAATGCCAGGCCGTCATAAATGAAGCGCAGCTGGATCATGCAGCAGGAAAGAAATACAAATGATTACTGGAAAGTCTATGTCAAAGTAATTGAATAACAAGAGGATTAAAGTTGTGGACTAGCCTAAAATAGACCTGAAATGAGTTCAGCACTATGAGAAGACTTTTAACAACCCAAATTCTTTGATATGCTTGTAAAGAGGAAAAAGTGATGGCGCTGAAGCCAGGTTGAGAGTCAGATCAATATTTACAGGAAATGTTTAACTATACTTAATACTTGAAATGGTGTAACCAGTTGTGAGTGTAAAGCATTGCTTTTTTCCTTAAAGAGTGTTACGTTGTTTTTATTAAAGAAACGCCAGCAAAATCACTGTATGGTTTTAACCGTTCATTTGCTCAGTGATCACTTTTGCTTGAAAATCTGATTATATTCAGTGTCGAAGTATGCAATGGTGTGTAAAATCTGGGGGAAGACTTTTCCCCTGTGCTGTTAATTGCTCATAGGATTTCACTGTATGATTTGTTAAGTATTACCTGTAATCAGCAAAATCACATTTTGTTATGGACTGTGCATATTTATTATTGTTCTGAGAATATTATTTTTAACACAAATGTAGTTAAATAAAATTTTTGTAAAATGTCATATCATGTTTAGTTAAGTACTATTCTGTATTTATTATTCCTATTATGGCTCATTTAAACTTTTTTCCCCACACAAACATGGTTGTTGATTCTCACAGTGGGTCTCAAATATGCCTTTGGCACAGTACTTCTGAGTAACTGATTTAAAATAGCTTCTATAGATATATAACGTATCCCTTTTAACAGACTGATCTACAGGTCATGTAGATCAGTCATCGGGTCTGTTCTTTTGACCTGGACATAAATCTTGCTAGTGATCAGCTGCAAAGTTACTGGTAATTGGCTAACAAAAAATGTGTTTAGCCAATCACAGGATCCCAAGACTATGCTGTTGTACCTGGAGAGGCCATATGTATTGTCTGGTTCAAGCGCTTATACATTTTTCTGAGGTGACATCACTCAAGCAAATGCTTGTATTTCACCTCTGTCAAAGAC
The DNA here is from genome assembly GCA_026780845.1 of Petrocephalus sullivani. Classification (NCBI taxonomy): domain Eukaryota; kingdom Metazoa; phylum Chordata; class Actinopteri; order Osteoglossiformes; family Mormyridae; genus Petrocephalus; species Petrocephalus sullivani. Next base: position 5,229,076 of record JAODKM010000048.1, on the reverse strand, counting down.
TTTATTAGTATCATTCAGACTCTCATGAGTCTGTTTCAACAAAAGATGAACAGAAAACTGAAATTCTATATAGTAATGATAACAAAAGGAAAATAGCACAGGCTCTTAAAGGCAGCCCCTTGTCTGATGTGGGTTCCAGGATGTGCCTCTCTTCTTGGCTAAGGTTACAGTTTAATACAAAGATTAAAAATGCAGACAGGCATGCATCATACACACCGCGGTGTTTAATAACAGAAAGTCCATTGGATATTTGGCCTACGGCAAGTCTACACATCACATGCTAACCCTACCAGGTGTTCACCAAAATTCATTTTTCTGGGGTTTTATATAATATTTACACTTTATTCAGGTGTGTGTTTCTATTCACTTTTCCAGCTTGTAGGAAAATCACAAGCACATTCTTGTGTAGACATATATTTATTTTGATGAGGATCATTTCTAGTGTCAAAAAATTTAAAGAAATATCTCTCTCCAACATGTTTGTTCCACAGCAAGAGGAAAATGTTGTAAAAACAGCTACAGTCAGGAATGGCAAAATGGCTGCCCGAGGCTTCAGTGAGGAATGTCTTTTTCAGATGTATTCCCATTACAGTCAAAAGTGCAGCTCACTATTTTCAAGCAAAGGCTGGAAAAGAAAACCCGGGACTCTCCGTTTATGGACTCTGGAACTCATACCTCACCAACGTCCCATTTTATGGTCCGTCTCATAGTGTGTTGCTATCAGTAAATCTGTCTCCCAGTATTTTATTTGTTAGTGGAAACCCCAGTGCTAAATAATAACACACTCGATTCTGCTGATAGTGAATGCAAGGAACAAAGACTTAGGAATATCCCATTATTAAAACTATAAATCATGCGATGTGATATTGCAAACCACACCATTAGAGTGGCGACTGAGTTCCACTGGGGCCCTCTGCAGACTGTTAGCGCTTGTAGAGACTTAAAAGCCAAACTTTTCTCTGTCTTACTTGCTTTGTACTGCTTATAGCAGAAGCTTCTTATTTAAACTTGGAACCTTTGGGGCTGCTCTTCAGAGCATAACATGTTGTGGGAACCAATATAATTATCAATTTTCCTCAGCATTGCTCAATATGTCTGTCCGATGGGAACTTCTCATCTTCTGAAGTAAACTTACGACCTGATAGCATTGCTAATGCTGCAAACTCAATTAGGCCCCAGATTTAAAAGGTGTCTGGTAAGCCATGTGTTGCCAGATTGGTCAACATTGTGATCTTTATATATGCTACATCTTAGATATTAATGCAGTTCTTTATGGCTTACCACTAAAGTAGCCTGGAAGTTCAGAGGTAACTGTCTGATAAATTTAATTGCTGATGTGTGTTGCAACTGTAAAGTCTTTTTTTTTTGTTTAAATGTTCCGTTCAACCTTAATTCATACTTTTGTTGTTTTTATAGAACATGGAGATGGTATCTCCCTAATCACCCTTACAAAATATTCAGTAGAACAAGAGGAATTTTGCTCCCTACCTACATGTCGTAGACTTGGTTTGTTAAAGGATTTGGAGGCATGTGGAGTCAGTGTGAACAGTTTCACAGCTTTGACCTCCTGCACCCCCAGGCCTTTTTCGTTTCATGTTTAAGGATTTTGAAATGTGTTGAGTCTGCTATGTGCTCCATCATAAATTACAACATTCAACTTAGCAACGTAACAGTGCATGAACCTGAGGCTGGTCATGAAACAAAGTCAATGCTCAACCAGTATTGGTAGAAAGACCAAAGTAATTAATGTCACCCAGTCATAAACAAACCGTAAATATTTTGCATGCCGAGGACACATCCTGTGAAAGAGCTCATTATGTCTTGAAGTAAATTTTCATGAACACGATAGTTACCGGCACCAAGGCACCAGCACAAGAACCCTTTAAGAAGATGCATAAAACTGTCATTCCCCCCCGTGAAATACCCAGAGCGTCTAGAGCGTCTAAATCAATTGGAGTTCACAAAGTCAGTTCTAGAAGCTGTGTCCTTTCACACTTGTGCAGTGGGGAGCGTTTATTTCTGCCTGGCTCCGCCCACTAAACATACACCCCCGGCCCCCTGCCTAGCTCCACACAGGCTCCAATCCTGATTAACAGCAGCTGGGAGCACCCAATGATTTCTTCACTTAATAATAAACCCCAGCCCCCTCACTCTACATGCCGGCCAATTAGCAAGCCTTCAAAAACTATAAAAAGTTATAAAATATTAAATATACATGGATGTTTGGGAAATTAGCTCATGGACAGTTGTAAAGCAAGCAAACTGACACAGAGCTCCAGATTTCCTGCTGTACGCTATTCCAAGGGGTTCTGATTGATGTTTGTGTGTAGGCACTGAACACCCATATCTGGCCTTCCTGGAGTTGTAAGGACTCCATAATTCTGATGCCAGACTTGTTCATAATGGTAGTGACAGTGAAACCTGGAAGTGTGTGATTGGGAGGAACAACCTGGCCAATATGAACCCGAGCAGCATTCTGTTATCGGATATCTGTTCTAACCACAGTTTGTCCATAACAAACACCATGTTTGGGCATAAGTGGACCTGGCACCAGATCACCCACAGTTCGATGATCGATTGTGTGATTGTATCATAGGATCTATGTCCACACTGAAGAGAGGAGCTCAGCTGTCAACAGGCAGAAGTCCCTGGCCTGAAAATCTTCAACTGGTACCTCCAGCAGAACTTCTCCTGCATCCCTAAGGAATCAGCTCTGCTTCCTTGGAGGAAGTATAGCTGGAAGACTCAGAGGAGAACTCCCCGATCATGGAGGCTGAGCTATTAGGTGGTAGGGCTCCAGGAGCAGGTGAAATTCACCATGAGTTCTTGAAAGCTCTTGATATTGTTGGGCTCTCTTGGCTGACATGCCTCTTCAACATTTCATGGAGGTTGGGGACAGTGCCTTTGGACTGGCACACTGAGGTGGTGGTCCCAGTCTTTAAGAAAGAGAACCGGAGAATGTGTTCCAACTTCAGAGGGTTACACTCTTCCTCCTCCCTGGGAAAGTCTATGCCGAGGTACTGAAGAGGAGGGTCCACATGTTAGTCGGACCACGGATCCAGGAACAATACAGATTCCATCCTGGTTGTGGAATGCTGAACCAGCTCTTCACCCTTACAAGGATACTGGAGGGTTAATGGGAGTTTTCCCAACCAGTCTATATGTGTTCTGTACTTGGAAAAGGCATATAATTGTGTCCCTTCGGGGGTTCTGTTAGGGTGCTTCAGGAGTATGGGGTACGGGGTCTGCTGTTCCGGGCCATCAGGTCCCTCTATAAACGGAGCGAGAGTTTGGTAGTAAGTCAGACTCTGGCAGGGTGCTGGACTCCGCCAGGGCTGCCTGTGTCACCAATTCTGTTCATGGATAGAATTTATAGGCATAGCCAAGGGGCGGAGGGGGTCTGGTTCAGTGACCTCAGGATTGCATCATTGCATTTTGCAGGTGATGTGGTCCTGTTGGCTTCATTGGGCTGTGACCTGCGCTGGGGTAATTTGGGGCATGTCCAGTTCTAAGCACATCCAGGACACCTAGGAGAGATGATATCTCTCAGGTGGCCTGGGAATGCCTTGGTATTGCCCTGGTGAAGCTGAAAACTGAATTCACATAATAAATGGCTTACTTGGAAGACGCAAGGAGAATGGAGTATTTTTGAAGCCATACCCAACAATGGGCTTTGATTTAATACATGTTATTTTTAAGCTGCAATGGACTGGCATCCCGTCCAAGATATATTCCCTGTTCTGCCTGGGCCCCTTTAACTATGACCCGTACAAGCAGTGGAGATTGCAGTTTGATGGCCGAGATGTGTGTGGTGATGCACTGATGTAGGGCTCCTGTACAGTGCAACATTCTCTCTGAGCAGAAAAGCAAAGACGACCCACCCAAGCTCATCAAAGAAGTTGTATGTTTTTTTCTACCTTGGTGGCCCAGGATATGCATGATCAAAGGCTAGAACCCCTCCAGGTGGTGTTCAGATCTGGGGGGTTAGAATTCGAGTCGTGGGAAAATCAAAACTTTCTGACAGTGCTTAAACATGAAAAAAGACAAAATATTGACATGACACCTTTAAAACCTATGCAGTATCAACTCATCTACCGTCAACTGGCTTGCCGCTGCAGCTGGCTTGATGCAGGATGTTCTTGCCCACATATGTATGGAAGGCCCACTGTGTTGCACACTGTCACATTTATGTGGACCAAAAGGGGAATTCCTTAAGGAGGGCTCCATTGTGTTGAAGACAACAAACCCAAACTACTGCCTCTAGCTATTAGGGAGTCTCATATTTAAAAGACTTCTCTAGACAAATGATTTGTCCAAAATGACATTTTGCCTTTTTTTACCATTTCTGCCCCTTTATAGAGTGGATATGCAAATGATATATTCAGTCTGTCACCCCTCTCATGTACTGTACTTTTTCAGCCTTGTTCTCCTTTGTTTAAAGTCTATGGGATGTACAAAAAGGTCAGTTACTCAATTACCAAAATGATCTGTTTGGTTCGTATGGAGACATGGGATGTATTTCATGCTGTGGGCGTGCGTGTTCAGAGAAAAGTTTACAGTGACTGTTCCTCCGTGTATTCTGTGTATGATTTACTGAAAGTCTTGTTTTTCATCACATACAGAAAATGTTACAAACAGTCCCATATAGTGCTTTAAGTAGTACAGAGGATTTATGTTGTTGTATAGTATGTCATCAAACCACCCATTTTCCGAGAACCACTTATCCAAAGCAGAGTTCCAGTGAGTCAGGATCCAAACTAACTAAATGGCACAAATCGGGGGATACCCCATAAAGTCATTGCAGAAGAATGCATTTGGAGACCTCTGAATTCAGTTCTAATCCAGTCTGATTTATAGCTGGCTAACTGAAAGCAAATTCTCTACCCGGTCCATACTATTTCAGTCAATTTTTTGCAATTTTTGATATTAGACTGCTAATGACATAAAGTAAGCCTTCCTTATCATATGGTTCTATTTCTAAGTAAACTTTATTGTGATTTCAGATATATACATGTATACTGTGAGACGAGACAGCATAGCTCCAGTTTTTAGTGCACATAGAAAGGGACATAAAATACATATATAAATAAACTGCAAATATAAACTCTAAACAAGTAGTAAGTAAGATATTATTAACCTTCAGATAATGTACAAAATGTTAGTGTTGCGAACCAAAACTCTCTCTGTCCTCACATAATCCAACAAAGATCTTTCGTTAAATTTCCAAAACTCATTACGTTGACAGGAATTTTCTTGCAAATGTATCCCATGAACTGAGTTAAGTTTTGGAAATTTGCTTTTCAATTTGGCAAATCCCTTTTGGTGCAATGCTTGAAGGGTCTCAGCGATTATGATTTACATAGCATTTATACTTATCAAATAAATCCCCAATGTTCTTTTTGGAGGAAATTGAATGTATTATTGTGGGCATTAATCTAATTAATCTGTGGGCATTGATTCACATTATTGGCACTTACTAACTAACTTACTGCTTTTACACCTGACTGAATGACAGATTCATTTATGCTTCATTGCAGGATAATAAGTGATGTGCTTACTCACGCCTTACAAGAAATCACTGTTTGGTTTACTCAGACGAAGAGAATTTTCTCATAAAATCAATCAGTTGAATCAGCTGATCAGTTAATCTGAACCTTTTTAATTTCTCACAAAGTAATTTACAGCATTTATTTATTTATTGTATTTATGTTTTTGGCAGAGAACTTTAGTCAAAGGTTAGGAACTACAATTAATCATCAAAACAAGCACCTTATCTTCCAGGCATAATTTTAAGCAGCTTTTTAAAATACTTTTACAAACCAGAGTACCAGAGTAAACGACAGGTGTTCTTCAATATCAAGAACCCCAAGATTTGTCTTCCTGACAAGAACGTTCTTGCTAACTTGACTCCCAAGGATGAAATTGGGACACAATGAATCATGGGATTGTTCTCGGTAGCGAGGATGCAACCGATGCATCTTTAATACTGGAGGCAAGAACAACATCAAGGAATTTTTTATTGTCCTCTGTACTCTTGTTGTAGAGTTTTGGAAATGTATTTCGGCAATGGTCGATGACGTCAAACGGGTACAGGAGAACATAAAAATGGTCAATGGTATGCATATTGATGAACTGATGAATTGATGTCCCCCCACACATGCAGAGCAAAAGCGAAATTCAAACCTTGAAGGTATGAGGCAATAGGGCCACCCAACTGAGTCACTATTATTCATACATTATATGCTACCAATACCCTTAACAGGAAAATACCACAAAGTCTATGAATGATTCCACCCGAAAAACATAATTAAATGTGCAGAAATTGGTCACATCTATGCTTGTTCCTGGGTTAGCCACACTTGAGTGAGCCGGTATGTGATAACAAAACTCAGAAAATGTTTCAGTTCTGTTAAGTGGTGCCTTGAGGGAATCAGAGAAATGGCATTTTTTTTTTTTTGATTTTGAGATACTTTATTGATCCCCATGGGGAAAATTGTCTTCTTCTCACCTCCCCCAAACCTGCTCTCTGTGAGAGCAAGCTTGGCCATGAAGGGCAGCTACCTCAAGGTGTGCTCAGGGAGCTGGGGGTTAAGGGCCTTGCTCAAGGGCCCACAGACGGCTGGAGGCTGGGCTTGAACCGGCGACCTTCCGATTACCGGCACAGAGCTGCTGAGCTACACTCTGCCCCCATAACGCATTTTAGTCAAACACACTGTAAAAAGAAAATGGAAATATTCTGGCAGCAGGGCCAATAAAATACGGTAAAATAACAAAAATTAACCATTTAATAAAAAAATGGTATTTTTCCGTAATTAAAATACAGTTTGTCACAGTAATTTTACATTAAATTATGCCAGGTTTATGTCCTTTAAATGTATAAAAATACTACCAATACTGTAATGATGCAATATTGTTACATAAAATGCCAAAATCACACTCAGGGGACAGCTATTAATTATTATCCAGGAAGCTGAGTGTGGAGATGGTACAGAATACCTTAGTGGTACTTTGCTAATCAGGGATTTGAAGCAGCAATCTTGGAATCACAAAGACACTTCCATAACTTGTAGGGGAGCCTGTAGGGGAGCACTCACATTCTCTCAGCCCTGATAAATAATGTTACGTAGTCTTCCAACCAATTCAGTTGGTTTAATTAGACATGAGAAAATTTACTGAGATTAACTAAACTTTGTTCTGTTCTCAGAACACAAAGTCATTGTTGCATTTTCAGAATACTCATTCAAGTTGTGTGGGACCACAGTACATGATTCAACTGGGTTTGTTCAAAGTAACTTTTTTTGTTGAGTGTAGTTGGTTGAAACAAAACCCTGGTCTGGATTTGAACTTTCTGGAACTGAACTTCTTACCTCTGTCTATGCAAATCCATGGCGGATCTTTTGCCTGTTCTGAATTAACTGGGATTGTCTATATGTAAGATTACAGTATTTAGATGTTGTTTTTACTGTAAGAAATTGTTAATGCATCAAGAAACATTACATCATCAGCAACTTTTGAAGGGGAATTTACAGAAATTTCTGTTAAATGACATTGTTATAATGAGGCTATTCTCGTAATAGAAACGTTGTGGTGGTCAAATGGTCTTTGTGATTGAAAGGTTGCTGGTTCAAATCTCTGACTGGCAACATACCACTATGGTGTTCTGTACCACCCCAGTGTCCCCACACTCTTTCTGGATACTAAATATCCCCCTTGGGAGTGATTTGGTCATTGTAAGTAATAATAGTATTCTTATACATAAAATTGGCATAATTTAATGTAAACTTACTGCAACAAACTGTATTTTAATTACGGAAAAACACATATTTTGTGAGATGGTTATTTTCTGTTATTTTACAGTATTTTATTGGCACCCCTGCTGCCAGAATTTTTTTTTCTTTTTTTAACAGTGCAGTACATTTTCAGTTTTTTTTACTTTTTTTTACAGTGCAGCAAACAAGGTGTAAAACACTTTCGGCCTACTCTCCTCACGCTTTCTCCTGTTTCCTACCTACTCATTATATTGCCCCCCTACTGGCACGTATGTATACAACACTGAACACAACAAATTAATCTCTGGTATATGTGTTGGGCTTTGGTGCAGGGTCTACAGTATGAATTCAGGACAGTGGCCATTAAAACATTTTTCTTATCATCTGTTTTCAGTGTATCCCACACTCTTATCCAGCCAGGTTCATTCCTGTGGAATGTGTAGATAACAAGGTTTCATGGAGTGTAAACCGGAAGGAATATAGATTACTTTCAATAA
>JAODKM010000048.1:5191773-5202468 GCA_026780845.1 Petrocephalus sullivani | reverse complement strand
TGAACAAGCCAAATGTGTTAAACATCTATGGGGGCTGAGCCCCCCTGAAATGAAAATCCTAGAAACGCCCCTGATCGATGCCCTACATTTTGAAGACTACAAATCCCATGACACAGTGCGCCACAAGCAACTGGTCCGGTGCTACACAGACGCAAGTTATAATGATTTATAACCATGCCACGCTAATTTAAACTGAGGAAAAAGGCAGGGGTTGCCCAGAATGGAAAGCCAGTTAGTATTGTAGCTATATAATGAAATGACAGGGCCCTTTGCAAAAAAATTGCATGCAACAATAGATTTAATAAAATAAAAACGAATGGCTATATTCTTTGTAAAGAATTATTTCACAGAATTAATTGAAAATCAAGTAAAAATTACTTAAAATAAAATTTGTCGGACTGCTATTGTCACATCTGGCCTGCATCTCTCTTAAACTCAGCATGTATTCCTGTTGTTTGGTATAATACAGTGACTCACCCTGACCATCCTTAGACACACAGATTTCCACATATCCGGCTTTGCAGAGGCAGAGGCGGGAGACACAGCCAGGCGAAGGGGGAAGCCCTAATTGTGTTTGTCTTTCCACGCTGACCGGTCAGTTGACTCGGCACACACGCTTATCGCCTTCTATAAACATCCGGGCCACTTCCTCTGGCCACTGTGCCAAGGCACAGGATGATAACATGGCCCGAATCGGTCCCAAGCTAGGCTAGGGTCATATCAGTGATAGCGAACCACCACATAAGGTTACCACCTAATCCATGACAGGTAGGACACTTTGATCTACTTTAAAACTGAGAGGTCCTGTGCTTGGCTAAATAGTTCAGTACTTCCTCCGCTTTGACTGGTTTGTTTCCACACTCATCCAGCTGTTTCACATTAACATTAGTGACACACACATGATTATAGGAGACCAATCAGCACACAGCAAGATCACAGGGCTTATGTGAAATCCAGGTCCTTTTAATTGAAATGGTAGTTTACAAATCCTGTCCTGGCTCAAGGTGCCCTTTCTAACATGGATTAGGTGGTAACCCTACCACCAGATATGAATTTCTGATGCCCTCGAGCCCTGTGTGTTGAAGGTTTGGATTCGCATTTGGCTCTTAACACTGTTTGAAACTCTTAACTCTTAACTCTTTCGGTGTAGCTACCCAATGTTTTTGCGGGCTTTTGGGATCACTTTTAAATCAGCCAATAAGACTGGGTCCCCACGACAGGAGCTGGCAACCAATGCTTTATTACTGGCTGATTGAGAGGTCATCCCAAAAACCCGCTCCCACACTGGCTCTCCGTGGATCAGGTTCCCTACCCCTGCTGTACATCATAGTCAGAGGTAAAACCTCAGAAAGAAATGGCAGAAAAGTATATATTGAAAGACTTTAATGTTCTGCAATTTATTTAATGGGAAAAACTATGTAAATGAAATTTAGGAACCAGGAACGTCACTAGAGATTTTTGAAAAGGATGGCTAAGCCTTTACTAAAGGGATTTGATGGTAATGGCTCACATGATTTAAACTAATTAGTGTACACTTATTTGGGGGGCAGCACTGCCCCTTCTAGCAATGATATCTAAAACCCGAACAATAAATCCATTTTGCTCTAAGCTGGGTCCTTCAGCCAGATGTCTTACTAAAAGTTTGATATTACTGTCCTTACATCATGTTCCCTTGTACAAATGTTCAAGTTGTGTTTATGTTATGATTGTTTAGATCTTCCTCCTCTGACAGACATTCTGTTTTAGCAATTTATCAGTTACAGACTCGCCTATATCGTTTGAATGTTTCTCAGTAGTGTGCCAATTGACAGTTCTTGCACAATGGTTCAAGAGACAATAGAAATAAGCATGCATTTTCATTTGAAATTAAATGTTCCACTTCTAAGTCTTTGCTTTTGGGTTTGTAAGAGAGACTGCCCCCCCCCACCCCCTTCCAGAGACAACGGAATATGACTACAGCTAGTATGAGGCTACCCAGCCAGGGGCTACAGCCAACACACGCACACACACATACAATGTATACCTATCTCTATGGGGACTCTCTATTCATTCCTATGGGCATAACCCTGAACCCAACTATGACACCCTTAACCCCTACCCAGCCCTAGCCTTAAGCATAAGTAACCAAACAAAATATGAGACTTTTGGCATTTTTAGTCTTTTGTGCAGACACAGATTTTTATGAAATTGAGGTTATCCTTATGGGGACCAAAAAAAGGTAGAAAATAACAGGTTTTTATCACACTGTGGGGACATTGGGTCCCCACAACGTAATATAAATATGTCCACACACACACTCTTAGGACTCCTCTAGGAGCCCACAAAAACCACAAAGCCTCTCTTGGGTTTTTGGACAACGAAGCGAGCTGTCAATGCCAGCCTTGTTTGAGCTGACCAGCTGTTGAGGATTGTTGAGTGGGATATTGCTTTTCCAGCAGGGCCCTCAGCACAGAATTCAGCAAGCAGCACTCAGCACGGTAATTCGGGACCACTTTCGAGGTCACCATGTTATGGGGAGAAGACCTTTTCATAATCAAGCCATTGTCCCGGGTGTCTTTTAAAGCCTTCGGGGTTTACTGTAGGTTTTGTTCTTGGCTTTTCATCTCTGCTGTGAAAAGTCGGGGGGAAAATAATTTTTGGTTACCGAAATTAGTTGTACAGTTGGGTAGTTTTTGTGGCTATAAGACAGTGGAGACCAAAACCTGCCTAAAGTAATGTGGGTTGAACCCAAACTGTTACCACAAGGACTCCATTAATGCAGTTGCAGTGAAAGTAAACTACTTGCCACAAACAAGGTCGGCTACTACACCTAACCCTGACCATTCATACTATTGTTACTGTAATGCCAAGTCTAAATATGCATTAGCAGTAGCATGAAAATGGTAGCGGCAACTGTAAAAGTGCCAAGCAGGAAAATAGGAGTTTTTTTTTTTTAGATGAAATGATAACCCAGGCACAATCAGAGGCAGGCTCCACACATGGCTCCAGATAAAGCGAAGCAATCATTTCAAAGCTTCTCCTAAAGTCACCTCAGTATTTACAGCAATCATCCAATATACTCATGCATTTTTTTACTTGACCACTAGCAAACTGGTATTTAGGGCAATCAGTACCTCATTGAGTTATTTACTAATTACCTTAATTAATTAAGTTAACTGGTGGTGAAATTTAATGAATGGCAGAGGTGAGGTTTGGGATCTGAAGCGGTGTTCATTTAGCCATCAGCAAGATATTAGTGACTTATGGGAGAACAGAAGATATTCCTGTTCGTTTTTTGTTGTTACTCATAATTTGCATACGCTCTAAAGTTAAATGGGGTTTTTGTTTGGCGCAAATATACACTTACTACCCAGATTAACAGCTTTAGACATTTCCTTTGACAGCCTAAGACTTTTTGCACAGTACTGTATTATGGAGATACTTTTGGCAGCAAAACTCAGGCCAGAGGGAACTAAACAGTTACCAGGTGAAGCTCACATGAAAACAGTGTTACCTGGAGAAATAAGGCAATACCATAATTATCAAAGGGTCATGGCAGCCCAATCCATGGAGATGTGCACTGCTTGAAAAACATTGATGGTGTTGGAGCTTCACTTCCATTTTTAAATTTGTTATACCACATTATTATAACACTGTAGCTATAAAGGGAATCTCTACCAGAAAGTCAATGCTATAATTCTATTTTGCTCAGATTTGCTCAGAAATGGTAATGGTTGATTATGAATACCTCAAGTGTGAATTCCAGTACACAACACCCTGTGATCTACAGTTGTGTGATATATGTTATACTATACTGTGATCTACAGTACACTATGTGGTCTACACCATACTGCACTGTATGATCTACATCAATCTGTGATGTACTATCTATACAATCTAGTGGTTGGCACTGTATTGACCATATCAACTGTGATCTACAATACACTATGCTCAGTGATTGATATTAACTAGATAAGTAGATGAGATTGTGTTCCAACAATTCCTTGGTACTCCTAGCCCCTAAGGTAAGGAGCCGTGTTCACAGGACTCCTGTTCCTTTCTTCACATGTATAAGATTTTCAGAGGGAAGCTCTTCTTTCTTGTCTGGTGAAAATGAAACCATGCCAAATATCTAATGCAACACAGCAAAGCGGGGAGAGACTGACATGAAGAATAGTCACATGGTTTTGCCTCAGCAATATCTAGTAACATTCTATTGCTATGCCACCCTAGTCCAAAATTAAATAAACAAATACTTAACTAGCTAGCTAGCTAGATAGACAAATATGATGATAATAATAAAAATAATAGTATTATTTATATCAATAATAATAATAATAATAATAATAGTTATTATTATGCAGTAATAATAAAAGTAATTACATACAGTAGTGTACTGTACGTTGAGCCATCAAACCACTGAAGCTGTGCAATGTTTTCGTTATTAGGAACCATTGTATTTAACCCGAATTTTTTATATAACAGGCTTTAAGGAATTCTGTTCATAAGTATGAGCTGCCTGTAAGTCGGAAGTTCTTAAAGCACTGCTCTGTAACGTAAAACGTAAGCAGCTCAATCCAAGACGTATTAAGTGGTAGTTCAGAAACCCATTCAAATAGCTTCTGCATCTTTAGGAGGAAATGTCTAGATCATAAATAATAATTGGTTTGTGTCCTCTTTGACTTTGTGGCATCCCCTTGGTTGACTGATAATAACACGCAGAGTGATACTCACATCCTGCTCTTCACAATGACTCACTTCCTTGGCAAACTAGAGATCTAAAAAACTGCCACCAAATCCCCAACTATTTATTACCCCTGTGTAATCGGAGGCAGCCCGGGGCATATCTGATCCCACACTTCCAGTCTAGCCTAGCCTAGCCTCCAACAGAACACTTCCCAATGTGAGGTTCTTCCATACTCTTCTTAATGCTTGTTTTTGCCTTGGAGCTGACCAGACTTCTCTCAAACGCTACTGATTCAGATGGAAATTGTCACGGCTCCCTCTCCTTTTATGGCTTAAACACACACACACTTTTTACTCCCAATAATACTTAAATTGGAGCATATGAAGAGGATTTCCTCTACCAGAAAACCGCCACATAATGTGCCTTCAGTACTCAAAGATCAAAATATTTGAGGATCTGACTGAGCTTTTTTCCTCTTGTAATTTGTATGTATTAAATATATATACACATATTATAAATATTAATATAAGCTTGCAGAAAGCCAAAAAAAAAACAACAACAGAAAATTCAAGTAGGAGACCACAGCATGCTTTTATGAGTGACAGTCTAACAGAACTTCTATACCCATAATGCTTTGCTAATATGTACAGAATTCTTTAGGAGACCATCCTACAATAATTTATCCAGTTCAGTTATAACTTATTTTACAATGTTACTTGCCTGTTCCCTACAGCTTATGCTGCTTGTTGTGTTATGTTTTATTTGCTATAATGCAACTATGTGGTTAATCTTATGTGATTTCAAATTGATTTGTTAGCTCTACACAGTTCCTCGCACCCCAAAACTACCCAATCTATAATGATTACAAAGAATTTTTGGAATTGGATGCATTGGTAACACTTTACTTCAAGCTGTCATCTATAATGCATTATTTATATGTTCATAATGTTGTAAATAGAAGCTCGGAGACACAGGGGCCCGCGCAAGGATTATTGGCAAAACCAAGCTAACAAGAATAGAATCGGCAGGTGAAGGTCAGGGCTCAGAATCTGGGGTGGGTCAGGTAGGGCTGGATGACATGGCATGACACATAATGCATTATAATGATCGGTATAAGAATTAATAAAGCATTCTAGTATCTTCTATTGACAGTCATAAGGCATAATAGTGTTGATTGTAATACTTCAGAAGATCCAATGAAGCTGTCATCTATAAATCAGTATAGGTACCTTCATAATATATTATAATGGTCGGTATTAAGGATGCTTTGTACCACGTTATGAAGGTATCTATGGTGTATTATAGATGAAATCATCATAAAGCATTCACGATGAAATAAACATGGTTATAGTGTGTTATGTGTTTTTATAAACATTTATAGCCATGTTTATAATGCTTTATGAATGCATTACAATGTGTTAGGAACGTGTTCATGTATTCTTATAGACAAGGCATTCATAGAAAGTGTTACCGAAGCATTTGAACTGGAGGTGAAAGACTTTGAAAAGAGATTTTAAAACATTATCACATGCGGCTGAAAGGTGTTTTGGTCCCTTTGGTCATCTTGATGGGTTTTTGTTTCAGGGCATCTGAAGGGTATGGATAACCTGCCGGCTTGGGCAGCACTTTACTGGCGCACCAAAACCCACCATTGGGAGACACCCCCCTGGCAAGTTATCAGTTATCAGTGGGATTTCTGTGTCTTTCCTCATATCGAAAGTCAAAAGTGCTAACCCGCACTATCGTGGGGGCCAAGGTGGTGTTTTGTCAGGGGGTCCAGAATATCTGTCTACGCCCTTGACAACAGGTATATCTAATATAACTAAAAATGAAAACTCCCTATCCAAAGTCAGGCTGATTTGCTGGTCAAAATTGTTCATTAATAGTTGTTAGTAACTATGCACTCAGGTCTCTTTCTGGAAAACACACCTCTGTTGTGATACTTCCCAGAAATCCCTGTAAAAAACATGTTTTGTTTCAGCACAGTTGGAAGAACTCCTAAGGGAACTTGTACTCATGAATTATAGTATCTTAATTCCCTCACCTTTGAAAACGAGAGCTTCAGCCTTCAACGTTTGGGAGGGTTTGGAGATCACGGCAGGCTACAGCTGGGGGTGGACTTGGAAAAGATGAGCAACAGGGGATGTCTGGGATAATCCGTGGCCGGGTGGGTCGGGGGGGGTTCTTCCGTGCCACCTATTATCAACGTCAAGTTCAACGTTAAGGCGGGAAGAGGCCACGGCCAATGTTTGGGAAGAGAGATTTGCACTCAAGAGCTTGAGATGACAGCATGATCCCTGTTTTCCTATCTTTCTTTTAGGAGGATTCATCCTGTCAGATTAATTATGTTCCTCTAATGTGTGCCATTTCATATCTTTGGCATCAGGCTTTGCAGGGAATCCCTCCAGCTCTCGGACTGGAACACAAACTATGCATTCTTCTTCAAACTGCCCGGAGTCACAGTAACCCCAGATGTTATTGAGTAGGGATTTTAGCACTATCTGCAGTGTGTAGCACATTACAGTTCTTCTTATTTTTTTCCCCGACACATAGCATTCCTTTTCCTCCAGTTTGGACATGTCCCCTCTAATGGTAGCTTTCGTGCTTTGTTCACGATAATGGCGTGCATGACAGCAAGTCGGCTTCCTGCATCCTTGCACGCATGCCAGCATGCCTGCGACGTTGCTGGAATGGAGGATTGCTCATCAAAGCCCCTTTTTAACATCCCCAAAATGGAAACACTTTTACAGGCTGCACCAGTATGCAGGCTTTCTCGAACGCCCCCCAAAAGACCTATAATCCAGTATCACTCAGTTATTAACTATTATTAACAACTGTTAAATGGTCACTAAAACCCATAATGTACTGTATTGTATTGTACTGTATGTACTGGTTTAATGCCAATGGATTCAGGATAATTTATTGGGCCAAATCACATCCTACAAAAAAACTTTCAAATATTTATTATTATTTATTAAAATATCAACATACAACATAAATATTAACAACACATTTTATATTTGAATTATATTTGTATATATTATACCAATGTATAAGTATGAAATCATTAACTAAGACTGTAAAATAATTTTAATAATTTTTTAATAATTTTGTCAACTCCATAAGACAGATATTTTAAAAGCCTAGAAAATGAGTTTCTGTAAGGAAAATTGACAAAATTCAAGCCCTCAGCTGCAAAAACATGCTGTTTAAGATAAATGTAAGTCACTGGGCGGTTGGCGCATTACAAAGTTTAATAGCCAAGACTTTGTTCTTTTAAAATATATTTTCCCAGCATGATTGAAGAGTGAAAAAATACCCCCAAATAAGATTTTGTCCCTATTCTCAGGAATGAGTGATACATATGTATACACACACACACCCCGGTTTGTAATTCTATCTTTGTGGGGACATTTCTATGAGGAAAACTCTGATCCCAACATAACAACCTTAACCCCTACCCAGCCCTAACCTCAACCATGAGTAACCAAACGAAATATGAGACTTTTGGCATTTTTAGTTTTTCGATTTCAGTCACAGATCTTTGTGAGGACCTGAAAAATGGTCCCTACAAAATACCAAGTTTTTATCACATTGTGGGGGCCAAACCCCTGCATCTGTGAATTTGACAAGCAGGAAATCTATGGATGTATATATACATACACACACACAAGCCTATAATTTTATATTCACATGTATCTGTTTTTCTTTTGCCTCTACAGAATGTTTTGGGGTCTCAAGAGAAAGAACTGCTTTCAAACAAAAGCAATAAACAGTACAATTTAAGTGTCATGATTGGTCGTGGCCAATGATGATCCCAGTTTGACTTATAGACAACAAAGGTATTCCTATTACAAACAAACAAACAAACAAACAATAAAAAAGAACAGCAGTGGTGCAACTCTGAGGAAGGAACGGGATGGCCAGCGACACCTGCTGGCCAACAGGGGAAACAACAGACAGAACGGGACAATGCAGGGACTTATCCTGACATTAAGCACTGTCACAGTAGCAGCTATTGGCTTGAAACTGAATGACCATCCAAAACTGACAGAGGGGCCCATTTTCTGTCAATGATTACCAGAATTTTTCCTATTATCCATTTTCCCATCACGATGGCCTCTGCTTTCAAAATCATACAGTCACACACTTATAGAAATCACTCTAAGTATTTTTGTCCAGGCTTCCTTCATCAGCTTCCATGATAGTCCTTATAAACAGGAGGCAATTGTGTTTATTTTAATTTCTGCACATGACCCAACCAGTCTGTTATTCATTAATAGGGTTATGACAATACTGTTCCATACAGTTTGTCCTCCCACGGAATGGAAAGAGTAGCAGCGTATTGGAGGATAAAGGATCGACTCTGTGATGTTTTGCATTTATTTAGGTAGCTGACACCTTTGTCCAAAGCAATGTATAACAGGCAGAAAGTACGTATATGTCTCTACCTGTATCAGGCAGACTAACTCCTCAGGGGGCTGAGATGGGCTGAGCTATTTTTTGGATTTGAAAGAGAAACGAGAGCATATTAAACATGTCGTCAGTCGAAGCACTGGGTGCCAGTGTTAAAATTACCAAGTCATTTTCCTTTGAAAAAGAATGTCTTGCACTTTGAAATAATGCTTACATTTTCAAATACTTGTACCTTAGAGAATAATAGATATCAGTATGGCCTTAGTTTCTGTGTAGGAAATCGCTAAGAAAACACAATACCTGTTTTACTAAGACTTTGAATTTCAAAAAGACAAGCTTGCTGCTAACCCTGACTCATGCTGGGTGGCCGTTTCAGCTTCTCTTTTGTGGTCTGGCTACAAGCTTCAGTATTTTTATATTTTCAGTTGCATGAATATTAGAACAAGGCCTGTGATTCCAACGAGATCCACTGCCACAATTCTCCTGCCATGTTTGACTTTACGTCAAACATTGTTTAATTAGGATAATGCTAAATCAAACAAGAAAAAGATTTTTATTGACCAGTTGAGGCTGATTTGGTTGTCCGGCTTGCAGCTATTCCATATGCAACCTCAACCACTGCCTAAAAATGTAGTTTATTCCCTTATTCAGATTCTTTGTGTGTTTAGCAGTACGGACAGCAGCCAACCTGCCCATAGCACAACTTTATTAATGTGCAGTGCATGTCGTTAACAGAACATCATTATAATTCATGCTTATACTCCTCCTCTGACCCTAGTGCAAGGACATCAAAGCAGTGAAAAGTTTACAGTGAGCTTTTGAATTCCCTTTTTTTTGCCCAGGCTAGAAGATAGTTTCCTTTTAACGATAATTTCAGATCTTCATAAAAACAATGGTAAAACTTTACTTGAGGGGGCACAAGTAACTTAGTAACTCAGTAACTATTAATGTACAGATCATGAACAAATATTGTAACTGCATGAAATACATGAACCGTTATGACTAGGACTGAGCGAACACCTGGAAGCTCGGGTTCGCCGGGTTCGGCCGACCTTCACTGCAAAGTTCGATTTCGGGACCTGAACTTGACCCTGAACCCGAACCCCATTGAAGTCAATGGGGACCCAAACTTTGGGGCACTAAAACGGCTCTAAAAAGTCAAAGAAAGGGTTAGATGGCTGCAAAAGGAAGCAAAATGGGGGTAAGAGCCGTACATTTGCACTGCAAACAAATGTGGATAGGGAAATGACTTAAAATAACATAGAATATAAAAAAGTAAAAAATAATGATCCTGAACTAGGAGGCGGTGTAGGTGGAAACGGTGGTGGAGGAGGAGGTTGAGGAGGCGGTGGACGTGACGGTGTAGGTGGAAGCTGTGGTGGAGGAGGAGGTTGAGGAGGCGGTGGACGTGACGGTGTAGGTGGAAGCGGTGGTGGAGGAGGAGGTTGAGGAGGCGGTGCAAGTGACGGTGTAGGTGGAAGCGGTGGTGGAGGAGGAGGTTGAGGAGGCGGTGCACGTGATGTGTAGGCGGAAGCGGTGGTGGAGGAGGAGGTTGAGGAGGCGGTGGACGTGACGGTGTAGGTGGAAGCGGTGGTGGAGGAGGAGGTTGAGGA
>JAODKM010000048.1:5165437-5178988 GCA_026780845.1 Petrocephalus sullivani | reverse complement strand
AGAGAAAGAGAATGAAAATCAAAACATGCCTGAGGAACAAAGCATTGCAGTTCCACCCAAGAAGAGGATAAGACCGCCCCCCCATCCCCATCCCTGGTCACTACTGCTTCCTAGAGCTCCATGAAGGCTGGGTACCAGCTGAGCACCCCACCCCGAAACCCCCAGGATATCAGGGCAGTGAACAACTAGTTTATCAGATTGTTTGAATGCAGGAAAGGAATGTTTACTGTGACTTCCTGTGCTATGATTATCACAGAGAGCAACACAGGATACAGTGTGTTTGCGACTTGCAGAAAGCCTCCTGTTTATACCGCGACAAACATAAATAGAGCCTGCACTGATGGCATGCAGACAGGCCCCACAGCTCTGGCTTGTGATTAATAACCGCTCACGGACGTTTCCGCAGAAGGGCCTTTGATTAATTGCGTATTATATTTGCAGGTATGCACACAAACAGGAAAACCGTGCACGCACTTTTATTGTATGTTTTCTACTTTCCCAGAATTAGAGTCTTTATTGCCAGGTGACCAAGGCCAGTACATTCCCATTCCCCCTATCAAGGTCCAGTGACACCTTCCCAGTCCATTCTAAGTTCGCCAGACCCAGAGTTCAATTCCCAAAACTCCCAGTGCCACCTCCCACTATGGAATACATTCTAGCTCATCAATTATAAAGCATAGGACATTCGATTACCATACACACAGACACACTCAACATATACACAATGGTCTGTGTGGAAATATTCGACTTCCTCATAAAACCTCACTTGAACCGAGTAGTAAGGGAGATACATTAGGTAGCAAAGGTTAAGATTGGCTCCAATAAACATATATGTAGACATATATGTGCTGAGCAAACACACATGGCTGCCCTAGGCATTCATAAAAGCCTAGCCATGCATGCCTGACAGTGAGAGTTTCCTGGCCTGTTCTACCCACACAATCACATTTACATGTGAGCCCATACAACTTATGCCTACACCCTGGTCCCAGTGACGACCCAGTACATTTTCTTCTTATGTGGAAAATTGGAATTGATGCTCCTGATTGAGTAGAGGCCCATGGGACACAGGTCCAGAGCAGAAAGAAGCGTCCGGCACAGCTGGTTCTGATTTCCTCCTTTCCTCTTTCCCCCTCTCCACGTCCTCCTAGTCTCCATGTTCATCCGGCCACTGGGGTGAAGCGGGCAGGAAGGAGAGAAACCTGCATGCGCAGTGAGAAAGTATGGGGGCAGCTCACTCTCTCTTCTCAGAGACAATATAAGGACCGGGCCTTTGTTTTTATTTTCACATGTAAGTAGGCTATGTTCAAATGGACACAGGTGTATACATTCATTTCACTGATCATTACATATATACAGGATGATTGCTATAATTTTTTACTAAGATAAAGTGGTTTAAAAGCAGTTGCTTAATGAGCACATTCAAGTGTAGCTGATGGAACCTTATTATAAGTTAAAATATATATAAATCCTTTGCTCATGTAAATCAGGATTTAGGAGATGCTTTGCACAAATAGTACATGATGACTGTTTGCTGTGAATACAGCTCTAATAATTATCCAAAGGTAAGCAGAGGCAGTGATTTCTGTCCACCACGAAGAGCAGAACTTTGACATTTGACCTTCTGTGTCAATGAGAGTTTCTTCATTCCGAACAAACATGACAAAGGGCTCTGAAAGTGCAAGGCCTTCCGCGGGCTTCACTTGAAGGGACAGTTTTATGGGTTTTAACAGATTCCCCATTTTATGGGTCTTAAATCCAAGCAACCCTGGCTTTGACATATGGCCACTGAAGAGAAATGAGGGTCCATCTGGCCAATCAGTGATCAGGGGGGTGGGGCTAAAAACAGGCTCATGAATCACAAAGTCAAGGTGTATTTCTTCAAAGGCTATAACTGTGTCTACACGAGTCCCCTTGAAGTATTTTCTTATTCTTCAGGAAACATATCAGAACTACAATCACATTCTTGTGGGTTTAGAAAAATGAATATTTCATCAAATGAAACAAAATAAGTGGACATTTCTAATATAAGAAAACTAAGTTAAATAAATGTTTAAAACATTTCCTGTATCATTTGCATGAGGTTGTTCTATTTAGCGATAGATCTCAAAAGCAAGGAAACATTAAGTGAAGAGAAAAATTCATCACAGGCATTTTTTTGGCAGGAAATAACAGCTGCGTCCAGCCTTCCCACTACCTGTTAAAAGCGTTGACTTCAGGTCACCTTTACATTATAACCCCGCAGGGTAAAGGAATGGAATTCTGTGGGTAGTCATGACCACTGCAGCACCTTGGGGGTGGTGGGGGGAGATGACCCATCCCACCTCTTCCTCCACCTAACACTTCAGCACAAAAGGCTCCATGGGGGTGTTGGGGGACATACACTTTTACCACCTTTTTTACAACTTCCCCTTCAAAAAAAAAAAAGAGAAAATGAAAAGGAAAACAATGTGGAGTTTTCTTTGCTGAAGAGCCAGTGGAGTAGAGGGAGGCCTTTGAAGACCGGAATCGACCCCCATGTGGGTTGGGCCGCGTCAATCTTGCCCCTGGCCGCCGCCCCCATCCGGGCCGTTGCCTTTGATTGGCAGCTCACTGTGGGGGCGTGAGCACCAGTGTGAGGCTGTGGGGGGGAGGTCTGGGGCTGTGGTTTTAATTAGATCCACTGTGGTGAGCAGGGACATCTCTACAGTAGCCCCCACCCCCTGGCACTCTTAACAAAATGCACACATAAATGGGGTGCCAGGAGCAGCCGCTAGCTGTAGCCTGTGCCGTGTGTGAAGACAGAATGCAGTCTTTTAACAGAGAACGTGGATTACAAATCATACTGTTTTATTACAATAAACACATCTCTGGAGCTTCCGGCAGCTCGGAATTTAAGGTTGAAGAAGTTATTCTATGTAAATTTACATAGAATGTCTCATACATCATGCAATGGTAATTGGTAATTGGAAATATTGAGGTCACTCGAGAAGGAGTTTTGAAATTGCCAAGCTGACGCACTTCTACAGACGTAAAATTACGATTTCATACCACTTCTTTGTTATTGACTGGTGTCCTCTAACTTTACGAAATGTGCAGTGCTGGCTGGTTCTAATACCCGGAGAAATAGTGTAGCTGACGACATGAGCAAACTACTTTATTTTTACGGATAACACATAAAATTTATGAGGCTAAGGAAATTATAAACCGTGAGTGTAAAACAAAAAAAAGTGTTTACCATTTTGAGTTTATCGTTAGTGACATTTGATACCCTTACCATTAATGTTTGCTTCTGGAAGTGCTAAGCCAACTCACTGATAGTGTTCCTTTTAACCCACAACACACGTCTGCTCTGCAAAGCAAATCCCTCTTGCTATGAAATGCAGAGGCATTCACGTAGCTTTCCAGAACGGTGTTGGTGAATGCCAGCGGTCACAAAAATGAGGTCCTTCAGCCCTTATCTGACCAAGAACTTGTCAGGAGGTATATCTCTCTGCTGATCTCATTGTCTGGTGCTCTGGGCACTGCCAATGCACAGATGCCCCCATCAGGCATTTCTGCACCATCAGAAGTTGACCCCCAGTCTACCACTCAGAGATACAGAAAAAAACACCCAAAAAAGTCCAGAAATAAAAAGCACCATGGGTGGCTATATCTAACTGGCGCTATAACGGCAATAAAAGTCTGGGCCTCTTCTTTCTCCTGTTAAAGGCGGCTGATACACACAGGACTTCCGCATTGTCCCTCAACACCTGCCGTCAGAGATCTCTTGTTTATTCACCTCAGCTATCCTAGAGCTTCTCCCCAATTCACGGCCTTGTAACTGGGGGGCTCTGCAGTACCACAGGAACAGACCAAATGGACGGGAAGCGGGGGGTGGGGTGGGGGGGGCGAGTGCTGTAAACAACATTACTGGTGTCTTTGCCCCAGCTAATACCCCTGCCCAAAAGTGCTGAGCTCATCATTCAAAAAAAGCCTGCTTTTCTACTTCCTAGGAGCTAAAGGGGACCCATGGTTAAAAACAAGGCATTTAAGAAGCCTGGAAAAGACTGGAAAAAGTCACAATATTGTATTTTCTACATGTGGTTGAGGTTTGGAGTTGACAAGTATCAAACAAATTTACTTTTTTATATAGCTGAATGAAGGTTTATTAAGGCTGAGTGAGGATATAATTAAGTGGGTTCGCTGAAAATGAGATTTTCTTTTTAACAGAGTAGGAACCATTTCTTTAGTAAATTACCATTAATTACCATAATTATCTGATGGTTATTAGCATCTGTTGTTGACTTTCCTTTATCTCCTCTCGCCTCCCCCTCTGAAGGTTATTCATCATTTGCCGCTGACTCGACGCTACTCGCGAAATTCATTCTGCGCTCGTTCACATCGCCTTCTAGAGATTTGAGTTAAGCACCAGCTTAACTCAAAATAGCCCCACGGCCAGCCGCAAAGAGCATGCAACAAGGGATGACAAATAACTAGCCTGAATAAATACATTTGCCTAATATAAATATTTGAATCCCATCCTGTGCCGTGTGCCTAGATGTTCTCTACATGCTGCGCAACATTTCCTCTTGCACTCGAAGTGTGTTGCCCAAGCAAGGTGTACCTTTGCCCCTTTCACCACCACCCCCCTGGATGGATGGTAATTATAATCCTTATTACTACCTTTGCTCCTTTGCATATTTGTTTTTTACATTGCTGGTTTATTTGTGCACTCCATATTTTTACTGAAGCAATACCTTGTTATAGGTACAAAAAACCCAAATGCTTTAGGAGACTCGGACCAAGGGCCTTTTGGTTAAGATAAACAGGACTTGTACGAGCTCGACAGGCCACACTGGTTCACCTGCACCCCCTTCCCCCCATCCCAACAACAGCCAAAGTTGGCGGGGTGGGGGGGGGGCGTTGAGGGGTAGTTCCTATGAGCGGTCGCCCATTGTGGCCGAGGGGTGGGGCAGCAGCGGGGAGGCTAACGACGGCCTTCTCCCCCGGTCACATCCTGAGTGACCCGCACCTCGCCCCCGCAAAGGCCCTATTGTTGTCCCTCACAGAGGATCACTAGGCAACCAAAGGCACGGGACCCAGCCCTATCTAACCAAAGGCAGGGGGTCATTTCCGAACAACCGGGCAATAAAAGATTACTTCCAGCCTCGGATCATGGGGGCCATTTTTTTTGGGGGGGGGGCGGTCATGGTGCAGGAGGAAGTGTTGGGGGGTGGGAAAAATAGACAGCAGACAGGAACCATCTGGGTAGATGTGGTGTCCAATCTTAAAAGGTAGGTGGACATCCGCCGTGTAAGAATTTATGACGTATAAAAAATTTGGAATTCGAGGGTCCCGCTGTCGTTGAATTTGAATGCCCTCCTTGAGCTGTCGGAGTACGGGGGTGGGGGGGCATTTGGGGTGGAGAGTACTGGAGCTCCAGTCATGCCAAGGAAGGTCTGTGAAAACGAAAAGATGGCCCCCAGCTTCTGGACGCATCCCTGGGGCTGAAGATGAGAAGGAATCTCCCGCGTAAAACAACCTGATTTAATCTAGTGGCGTCCAAGACCATTTACAAGACAATCAGCAAGTGTGTGTACTTGGCAAAGGACAGGGAGCTCTGATCAAAGGCCATGACTTGTCTTGTAATATCTGTATTCTATAGTCATTTGCACCACAATAGAAAGCACTCTTCAGGGCAGAAACCTATCTGAGAAGCTCTAATATGAAAATGAGCCCACACCACATCAGCCCA
Source organism: Petrocephalus sullivani (assembly GCA_026780845.1). Lineage (NCBI taxonomy): Eukaryota > Metazoa > Chordata > Actinopteri > Osteoglossiformes > Mormyridae > Petrocephalus > Petrocephalus sullivani. The sequence continues at coordinate 5,173,272 of JAODKM010000048.1, read as the reverse complement.
GTGTGACGGAGGCGCTGATTGGTGATGCATTTAGGGAATAAACTAATTAATCTACTGGGGGCTCAGGTCACTGGGGCTGTCAGCCGAGAAAGTTCTTCTGGGGCATCAATGAGCTTTTAGAGCACCGTGATTTAAACGCGATGACCGGATAGGGATGTTTGTTTTATTTAAAATTCAGACTTTGTCTGTGAAACTCATTCTGACATTGAAAAGCTCCAGATTCTCCACAGGGTGGGGTGGGGTTGGATGGTTGGGGGGGGGGGACCATTACTAAAGAGGAGGTCAACTCTGACCTCTGTCCCGGGTCTTTCAGTCCCGACATCTGCTGTGGGTCCTTGGCAAGGCAGCGGCAGAGACGGAGGGGGTTATGGAGGCGTAGAAGGCCCAGGAGCAGGGAGCGTTACGTGGAATTATTAAAAAAAGAGAAGAAAAAAAAAGACTGAAAACAGGGAGCCTTTGACTCTCTGAAGACGCAGCTGGAGATTCTTACTGATGTGGGACAGGATGTGCTCAGGCCTACGTGTCAGGAGGGGGTACCCAAAGGAATAACCCCCCCCCCCTTTCCCTGGGGGCCATGCAGCTGAATAAGGAGGCTGGCCTCCACCCCACCCCCTCCCCAATTCACTAAGGAGGGGTCGGCGGACGGACAAGCCAAGAGAACAAGAGTTTCATCACCCACATCCTGTTTTGGCCCAGTTCAGAACCCGGACAGAAGTGCTTACCGAACGTTAAACTGATCATTACAACTTCACAGAAATGAAAAGGAAAGCGGGATTTTTAAGCACATTAGGTATTAAGCAGAACATCCCCTTTCAGATGTATAAACAATGCACTATTACTATATAAGCTTTAAATCCCCTTTATTAAACATTATTTAATGTGTTTACAGGTGCTAGCCAAACTTTTAACGTCTAATCTCTTCAAGAGCGGGTAATATTTAGCAAATAAGTTATTCTTTTATTTCTTCTGAATTTCAACACCACAGAAATAGCCCTCAGTTCCCAACCCACACTGTTGGCCCTGCTGCTAATTTCAATTTAATCTGTTCTAGCGGAAATGATGAAAAGCACATTGGGCGAGGAAGGCGAGCGGAGATGGCTGTTTGTGATTAATCCTCTCCGTGAATGTTTATGGAAAGCGCTCGGCCGACGGAATCATATTCCCGCGGCTGCCTTCGAGGCACAGGGCGCCGGTTCTGTTCTGACTCACCGGGCAATCACTGTGCAGAGGGAGGAGGCATCCAGCCTCTGTGTGCATGGATGGGGGTGGGCTTTCCGCCTGTCCCAGAAAACCTCGTTGTGGAACCGGCAGGAGCCCAATATTTAAATAATAAAGATCCTTAGGGAAAGTCGTGCTTACGTCCCTGGAAGTAAAGTGACGTTTTGTCAAACCTCTGAGCTGTAAAATACGTGGCTTTAAACTGACCTTTTTTATCAGTGCCAGAAGATAACGAACACCGTGCCAAAAAAAAAAAAAAGAAAAAATGATGTGGAAGACAAACGTGCCTGAAACTGCCACCGGAGTGGATTTAGTGCCGTAGAACTATTTTTATGTTTTTCCTACATCCTGACTGCCTGTCTCTACAGGTGGAATGAAAACAGATGGTGTTTCCTAAGCTGAGGTTTCAGCAGAGTCTCACAAGCTTACAACTTTGTTCCTCTTAAATTCACAGAGCTGGATAACAGACAGCTGGCACCATAGTGCTGCAGGCTCGGGACTGCTATCTGAAGAGTTGCTGTGTGTTATACTCACAAAATAAATACTGAATATAACAAGGCACGGAAATAAACAAATTGATTTCTAAATAAGGGCCACAAAAAAATTTGAGGTACCCTTCAACGGCATTGCGTGTCACATTATTAAATTTCCGTGAGCACTAGTTGCTAAGCTGCTGACAGCACATGTATCTGTCATCACGCCTCCAGATTACCTGCTCCTAATCACCCATACGGCACTGCCTTGTTCATTTCCCTCGGGTAAGGCACTCTACATAAGGTCCCAATAGAAAAGCATGTGGTTCTTATGCCCAGGTGCACGTAGGTGACAGGCTATCGCCAAGGCACTAATCTGCCCTAAGCTATTCGCAGAAATGATCTGTGCCCACACCGAAAAACATGACTAGTTGGCCCATAGCATTATCCCCAGTGCTAGGATTCTTTTAAGGAGAAGAGCAATCCATTCAGTTCCAAATATTGGGCCTTTAACGACAACAGAATTACTAGTAACCATATAGCTAACGCAACATATAACTGAAAATCACAAAATATCACAATGTAGTGTCATGATACTACTGATATCTTAAAAGAATTCATATAATTAGTGCCTTTTATAAAATATAACATACATTGCTTCAGTATATTTACTCCAAACCCAAGGCAAGGCAAGACTGTTCCAGAGGCCCACGGGCCTAACCAAGGCAGTCTAAAAATACCTTGTGGTTAATTACTCACTCTCGGTTCTGAGAGACAACCCTGGTATTTATAGATGGTGCATGTGTTCCCGGTCGAAGCCGCAGAGGTTTCCGTCAGATTTTGTCCAGGATCAGCGAGCTAAGTTTCCCCTCGGGGTCAATCTGCTTTTCTTCAGCTGAATAACAGAAGGCTAACAAAATAAAGAGGTGTCGGATCGGGCCAGAGTTGGTCTTGTCAACACCTGAAAGTAGCCTGCCTACTCACGCCATCTACGAAGCGCGGGTGCTGATTGGCCGTTTATTACTCTCGAACAGGTGATCCGTGATTGATGTAGGAACTTGTAGCTTTGTCTCCCCGAGCTACAGTCTGGACCATTTGTTGTCAATAAAGATTCCCCCATAATGCCATAAAACCCACAATAAGCTCACCCCCCTCAACCATGTCCCCAGGTTGACCTTTAGAGGTGTTGGTTTTGAGGCCAGGAAGATTTTTTCAGATTTCCAGTGCAATCATGCTATTAGGCCAAAAGTCCAAAAAACAGCAAACGGGATTTATAACTGACCCAATCAACACTTCATGATAGATGACGAGCAACTTTTTAATTAAGGGCTTTCCTGACCAAAGTTACACCAAATTCAACTTAAAAATAAAGGTTTGGACATCAAATCTAGACATCTGCACAATAATTCTGAAAACCCATTAGGGTAAATCAGAAAACCAACTATCGACCAGATGTAAATTTGTCTTGGTGTTATACCAGTATAACCAGCTATTGAGATACGCATACTTTGTCCTGAAGAAGATGACTACATCAGGTACACTTGTAACCCTGAAAGCAAAAACTGCTAGAAGCTCTAAAGAAGAACAGACAAGACATAAACTTTGTTCATTAATTAATATATTTTTTCTGCATTATAGTTAACAGTTTGTATCACCATTTAATTTTTCAGTAAGTATTGATTTTCGTTATATTCAGACATGAGTAAAATTTCAAGACTGTCTTTTGCAATAAATATCATAAAATAATAAAGCTTCACATAATAAATATTCTTTACAACAAAAGGGGTTTTAACTGACATTTTTTTCTTTAAAAAATAGCCATTATTTATCTTTAGCTTTTATACATAACATTTACAAAAAGGAAAAAAAAGCCACGTCTGTGGTGTCTGAACTGAACAAATGTGAAATATGAGTGAAAACAAATGAAGAAAAAAAAAAACGTCCTGTACAAAATATCACTAAGCAACCGCCAGCCGCAACTTTAAATGCGTCGCTAACCGATGATCCTGGAACAGTACCGGTTGCCACGGCGATCCGGTAACAGCTACATATTGTCTAGATAGTCCTTCACAGATTTGGTAAGGGGCTTTCAGGCAAGACTCAAAAGCAAAGGTAGAACTGGGGGGCTTTAACACATCAAAAGCGTTGACGAGTATCTGAAGATAACACGCAGGGCTGGTAAGGCAAACACTGGTTTGGAGCAAGGTCCCATCTCAAAAACGAGGGATAGATCCAAAAAAAAAAAAAGTGGTTTCTTGGCCCAAATTTAGGATTTAAATCGACCGGCACTAATATTTTGACACACTATAATAATAATCATAGTAATAATACAGCGATTATCACCGGCATTGGTTTATAATTCCTTCTCCAGATCAGGAGGGCTTCCCGGTGCCTTTTGGTGACCAGTTCTCCAGCTTACAGTACACCGTGTTGGAGTGCTTGCACCGGCAGCCGGGCCTTCTGGTCCAGTCATAGCAGCCCTGACAGGCCCTGACGCAGCCCTTGGCAGGGGGGTAACAGAGCAAGCAGGGCAGAAGTCCAGAGAGAAGCCCCATGGAGAGGAAACGGGAGCAGCAATGGGGGCGCGAGAGGGAGCACGGACTGTCGGCGCAGGAGTCACCCTGGTCGTCGTCGGAGCAGTGGTAGAAGAGGGCCCTCACCAGGCACATGCAGGTGGCATTCTCCACGGCGCTGTCTGCCGAGCACAAGCACAGACCGTGACAGGCCAGGCACGAGGGCAGGGTCCGGGGCGCCGTGCACTCGGCGCATTTACACCGGCTGCATCGTTCGCATATGAAGCGGTGGGCGTCGCCGGACTCGTCGACCGCTCCAACCGCCGGCTTCAGCGACTCCCCGGCGGACCCTGGCTGGGTGCGTACCGGGGGGCGGCCCCGCTCGGGCCTGCTGGGTGGCGAGCGTCCCAGGAGACCCTGCTCAGAGCAGCCGCTGCCCGAGCTCCCCGAGCTGGTGGACCGGCTAAGTGGGGGCACCTGGCTCACGCACCGTGGCGGTAGCGGGACCCCGCGCTCACAGTTGTTGTTGACGCCGACAACCTCGTGCGTGCGTTCCGGCTTCCCCGACCGGCACGGGGGCCGCCTGGCCACCACGGGCCCCTCCGTGTACTCGTTCGAGGACCGGACGGCCTTGATCTGGTCCAGCGAGAGGACGGCGGGGCGCTGGAGTTCCCGGTCGCGGTCTAGCCGGATCCTGCCCCCCCGTGGGGGCTGCTGGATTACGACCAGCATACCGCCAGGGCCGTGTTGACTTTGGACGTCCATCTGGGCCGATCACCACTTCCGACACTCACTGTGGACTTGGCATGCATCGGAAATCCTGCAAAAGAGGCGGAAAGGAAGAGATAATGAGGATTTAAATAAAGAGACATGTCCATGAAACTGAATTTTAAAAAAGGTCACTAGTCACTATTTGGAAAATTCCAGACCTATAAAGAATTTCACATGCTGTCTTTCTGTGGTCTATTCTTGTGTTTTATGAGAGAGGGGAACATTTCAACCAAGTCGATTTTACTTTTAAGGACAGAGGCAAAATCCATGTAACACTTCTGTGATTTTATCAACCAACTTTCTGCAGTGATACATCTGAAACTCTGCAGACACCTTCCCATCTGCATTTACATTCGTATAGTTAGTTAACCTCACAGCACCAAATGGGGGTGGGCTGGGGCACGGTCCAGCCCAAACCGCAGGATCTGCCCCTTAAAAACCAATGTAACGCATTTGACAGATGTGAGCTCAAATTTAAACGTGTCGAATAACGAAAGTAAAGTGATGCACGGTGATATGCACGTGTGATCTAATACTGTTATTGTGGATTAAATCCGGAACGCCTGGGTAGACGGAGAAAACTGAGGACACTCCAACTTTAAGCGCTGGAGAAAAACAAGTTAGTCTCGGATAGTGTAGAACCACGTTTCCAATCAATATTATTATTATTACTATTTATAGCGCACTTACTATTTGAAAGTGCCACGATAATAAAACATACCCGTGCGATACTAATCAAGCTCCTCTGCCATTACCTTGATTACTTTATTTGTCCGCATTGCCCCCAGGACTGTTCCAGGGAGTAAATATAGTCTAGAACCGATCTTGACAATGATGGGCAAAAATCCTCCAAAACAAAATCCGACTAACCGGTCCTCTCCGCGGCGTCTCCCCCGGCCCGCACAAGCCACTCCGTGCGCCGACCGTAAACCGCGATCCCAAAGGGGGTCGATAGCAAGGGTGGCAGGATGGGCGCCCGGGTTAAAGCAGTAACGCGGCGCCCTCTGCGACCGAGAGCGGGGAAGTGATTGATAAACACGAGGCCGGAGACGCGCCGCTGGAGGAAGACGGCGAAACTTATGAATGAAAACAAGCGCCGTGGGGGGAGGGGTGTTTGTTAGCCACGGGAGGGCCGACTCGCCTCTTAAAGGGGGACTGCTAAGTTATTTCGGCCATCCATACATCCATCCTTTTTCTGTAAGTGCTTGTCCAGTTTATTCTTAGTCATTTCGTGTGATGTTAAAAAACATATCACTGAGATAAACGCAGATGTGGTACCTCAGAGATATTGTCTCGGTGGTCCCCAGGTCCAAATACAAATCGCAATCCGTTTTATAAGAATTCATGCGATTTATTATGCACAGAAAAAAATGCATATATGAGATGAACACATACGGGTCAAGTTACTTGGTACCCTTTACCCAAATCCTTTGTTAAACATTACAAACAGATACACTGTTATGTTCACGGTTTGGTGCTATTTCAGCATCACGTGTAAGTGCAATTATTCAGTCAGTATACTTTACATCATACCGGTTGTCAGATTTATTTGATAGCTTAATATTAGGATCAAACGCTCACCTATCTATATATGCAGCCATCCATGCCGAATCCATCAACCAATATACAAACAAACATCAATCCAAAAAAGGGCATTAAAAAGTTCGCATTAAAGTTTCATACGATAAAGGTTATTGTAAATTCCAAGCCAAAAATCTAGGTCCTCGGGAGATTTGTTCTTCTACATGTATGCGTAGCATGATTCAGATACTGTAAATCCGCACATGGGGGTGCATGTATAGGAATACGCGAGTGCGTCTTCAGTGGTCTGGCAGCGCAAGTCTGCAGACAAATTGCTTCGTCGACACTCAGTTTTTCAGTAATTCATTAAAAAAAAAAAAAAAAAATTGGCACGCTCGCCAAAAAGCGGAAACAAAATTCAAACGCCGGGTCCAAGGAATGAGTGGTTGTGTCGCAAAAGCCGAGGACTGCTGTAGGTTTTGCAGAGCGGAGCCTCTCGTTACAAACTGTCACCTTCCGTGCACCGCGAGCGCTGCTCCCCACTACGGAATGAATGGGAAGCTGGAGGTTTGTACTGGTGACACCGCACGCCTCTCATTGGCTACCGAGAGAGGATACACCGCATCCGCTCTCCATTCATTGGCTAGCAGCGGGAGGCTGGGCAATTATCAAACGTGCGAAGGGTTTTCTTTAAGGGGGCTCAGCTCGCAGTAAAATTAAGCATTATTCTGCGTTTCTTTTGTTGTTTTTTTGGTCAGCCGAATGTCATTTCCCGGTCCGGATGAAAATTTTATTTCAGTCCTAAAAATAAAGACGCGCATTATTGTTAAAGCGCAATCACTATTCGCCGAGTTTCATTAATTAAAATATTCACTTTACTTATAACTTTAGTTAGAATATTCAGAATCCAAATAAGCCTTCAAAACTTATTATCATGGGTATCGCATTCGTAATTCTTCGTGCGGAGTCGGCAAATTCGGTTTCGGTATTTCCCAGTGCTTGTAATCTAACCACTTTAACAATCCCGCTAAGAGGAGGAAGAATAGATAAGCTGGCCGTGTCTGTTCTTGATCTTCGTGATTGGTGTCGAGGATGCATTACATCCGGATGTGTGACAATGGGGAGTGAAATACAAAAGTCAGTCTTACCTATGCAAATTCACTATCAATAGATAACCGCCTTTAACTACAACGACCGCGTCAACAGCTCCTAAAACCGCTTTAAATTATTAAACGCTACTCGACGCCGTAAAACACGCAATGCAGTTGATGTTGGAACGGTGAAAAGCTGCATTGCAAGCATCGATAAAGCAGAGAAAAAAACTGTATGTATATATATA
>JAODKM010000048.1:5133614-5144014 GCA_026780845.1 Petrocephalus sullivani | reverse complement strand
GGGGAGGGGGGGGGGGGAGGGGAGAGACAGGGCAAGGCCACGGCGTGGGCGGAGGTCGGGGGTTGTGGGGGGGGGGGGGGGGGGGGGGGGGGGGGGGGGGGGGCTTGCTGAAGAGTCCAGTGGGGATGTGACTGTCAAGCTGGAATCGAACCTGCGACCTAAGGATGTTCTGCTTCTGCAGTCCATCTCCATGCACTCTTCCGGATCAAAACCAAGCAGTGAGGTGAACTGACACCCACAGTGTGTGATTGTATTGTGCCCTGCCATAGACTGGCATCCCAGCCAAGGTAAAGCAGTGCCTAATCTGCCGAAGAACACCACCCACTGAACAATTGCACTTCACTGCACTCATGCGCATAATAATGTTTTTCTGTATGGGTTTTATTTATATTGGATTTTATTGTGTCAATGTTATACATTTATTTATTAAAAAAATTAATAAAACAGTTTGGATCATCCAATGTCAAACTGGCCATGTGATTTGAATGAGCCTGCTCGTTTTGTTTTCTCTCTGTTTAACTTTAGTCCTTTTACAGTGTAATTTGGACTGTGATCTGGGGCAGCTTGTAGGGAGTGTGCTGGAGATGCCTGAAGTGAGTTGAGTACATGTTTATGAAGTTTTTATTAAGTAATTATTTTATTGTTGATGAATTTATTTATTATGTTCTTTCCATGTTGTCAAAACCGAGGAGGAGTATCACACACTAAATTTCTTTGTGTAAACATGCGTTGACAATAACGGTTTCTAAAAAGGTTTCAAAACTGTATTTGTGATTATGTGTAGCACCATAGGGTGGGCCATAGGAAGTGGTATTTCAGTGTGCGGTGTACGTGTAGATGGATAGATGGATGTGTTGACAATAAAGACCTCTTGAGTCTTCAGTCTTAACAAGCTCCAGGCCAGCACCGCCACCCTGTACCAGATAAGCAGTTATGTAAGATCGATGGATGGATGGATGGATGGATGGACAGAGCATCCTGCAAAAAGTGACAGCCCGCTGAACCTTCTGTCTGGTACATTCAGCCCCCGCTTTTGCATTCAAACAAAGCCATTTCTAGCTGTCACTTGCAGGAAAAACATTGCAGGAAAAAGCCTAACATTGTGATTTATGATCAGCAGGTAATCTAGGATATTGCTTTAAACAGCAGGAGATATGAAAGTGCTGGCAGGGCATTTTGTTTCTGCTAATATTTAATCAGGCATTCTTCTTTAGATTTGGGGCATAAGGCTGACTGGACGTGGAGATTGCGCAAGTTATACCTGGCAGTTAAAAGCCTGAACCCAAGGAGCATGTTTACTGTTCTAACTGACCTCTTATTTAAGATAAAGCTTGACTGAGCTGGCCAAGTTAATGATCAAGATTTTAATGATAGGCAGATCTTATAAGTTTCCTGCATATGTTTGCTGGAATAGCTTAATGGATAGGAAATCTCAAACAGTTTGTTTGAGAACCTCAATTAAATATAAAGCAAACCGTCATTTGTTTTCTTAATACCTTGTAGTTTAGATCTGAGGAGGCCGGCCTGTTGGCCTGGTCAGGTAGGTCACCGGCTGTCACGTTCCCATCGACGCCCGAGCTCCACAGTTATTATGGAGGCTGCACCTGCCCCCTGCCCACCCCCCACCAGCAGCGACAGTTTGACCAGCTGTCGAGTCCACTGGGGAGGCAGCCCCTCCCCCACCTCACATAACTGTGAAAATTAAACAAACCCCCCCAACCACTCCCAGGTCAGAACCTGCCTGTCAGTATGCTACAGCCCCTAGAGGGCCCAAAATGGCTGCCGATTATATTACCCGATTTTGGTAAAAGGAGTAAGAGGGCGCTGTGATAGGTTCTATCCACGCTGGAAAGAGGGTAATAAACAAAAAAAAGAAAACAGCCCAGACTTACTAAGCCACACCCGCCGCCAAAATTCTCACCTCATTGACAGGTTCCATTTAGGAAAGCCTTCCCCCTAGGGCTTATCAACTCCCCCATCTATCGCCTGCCACTATCCGACAAAGGCACTTAAGCCAGCTCACCTGGTGACTGAAGCTTAAAAAAAAAAGAAACCCAAAAGATGTCTGCTAGCACAGGTATGGGACGCTCGTGAGGCTGATTTTTATGCACCATTGACACACTACACACTACACTACAGCCACACTACAACCATTGAGATTCAGGATGTCCCAGCAAACGAGTCCTTATGAGCAGACAGGATCCATTCTTCTATAAGGTGCTTTATATCGGGGCAGACAACTATGCATCCTCTCTCTCTCCTTCAGGCACAGGCAGAACTGCTCATGGGATGGAGCCTGTATTTGTCACAACGGAACACCCAGATAGCTGACACGGTCTATTCCCCCCAAAGGGCTTCAGATATAAAATTATAAATTATTCACAGACAAGCCAGTGAGTCTGACGGGATATATACTATCTCACGTTCGATCAGACAGCCCGCTAACCCCATATTACTGCTAACACATGTACTGCTAACACTGGTTTTTTGGGTCTTGCTGGTTAGGCTGCAAACAGTGCCATCCTCTAATGCACAGAATACGCTGTGTTCCCTTTCCGTAACCTCAAGACTGTGCCAAGAAGTCATCATTTTTGTCTCCCTTTAGAAAGCGGACCTCCTAAAGATTCTTTTTCCTGTGATGACTGATACAGTGAATATTTGGAGAAAAGTCACAACAGGTGACACCCATCACAGGAAGCCAGGTTATATGCAGTGTGAGATTCGTTCTGCAAATACTTTCTGCAGTATCATTTGAAGGAAGGGTTCTAGCTTTTTGGAAGTCTGAACTCTGTAAGTGTTGTTTGTGTGGTGTTAAACCAAAACAACCATGGGTTATATGAAGGCCTAACCTGATTTAGTTTAAACAGAATCTAGAAATATAGTTTCTACAGGGTGGAGTATTCAAGATATAGTAGTGTGGTTTGTGCAGATTGGTTTATAGTGGGTGAAGTAGTGTGGCTTGTTTTAGGTGTAGTAGTATGGATTGTGCAGAGTGGTTTATACAGGGTGTAGTAGTTCGTTTGTGTCAACTGGATTATACAGGGTGTAGCAATGTGGCTTGTTTTAGATGTAGTATTCTGTTTGTTGGTTTGTGCAGAGTGGTTTATAGAAGGTGTAGTAATGTGGTTTGTGTAATGTGGTTGATAGAGGGTGTAGTAATGTGGTTCGTGCAGAGTGATTAGTACAGGGTGTAGTAGTGTGGTTTGTGCAGAGTGGTTTATACAGGGTATAGTAATGTGGTTTGTGCAGAATGGTTTATACAGAGTGTAATAATGTGGTTCGTGCAGAGTGATTTCTACAGGGTGTGGTAATGCGGTTTGTGCAGAGTGGTTTATACAGGTTGTAGTAGTGTGGTTTGTGCAGAGTGGTTTATACAGGGTGTAGTAATGTGGTTTGTACAGAGTGCTTTATACAGGGTGTAGTAGTGTGGTTTGTGCAGAATGGTTTATGTTGGGTGTAGTAATGTGGTTTGTGCAGAATGGTTTATACAGGGTGTAATAATGTGGTTCGTGCAGAGTGATTTCTACAGGGTGTGGTAATGTGGTTTGTGCAGAGTGGCTTATACAGGGTGTAGTAATGCGGTTTGTGCAGAGTGGTTTATGTTGGGTGTAGTTATGTGGTTTGTCTGTGATGTAATGTGACTAAGGCTGTTTTGTCCAATGTCCATCAACAAACAAGGGGGGCAAAACAAAACAACAGGTTAAGGCCTCAGTGCCTCAGCACCCCCACACTACAATTGCAGGAAAAAACACTCCTTAGCCCTACCCCTCCCCCATATCTTAATTTCAGAAACTCAAAGCGACATGTGAACAGCCTTCAAATCCTGATGTCAGTGCGGAAGCAGGCACTAAAAACGCGACTCCAGCATCCGGTCGTCTTGGTTAGACCAGAAAATCGAGTTTCAGAAGAGACCTGGAGTTCCCTGTGGCCTCAAACTCGACAGAGACATCTACTACTCCGGGGAGCAGGCCATGAAACAGCTGTGAGTGGCTATCGAACAAGGAACAGGCCGAACAGCATAAGACTGGAAACTAATACAAGTCTCCTTCATGAACTCAAAGTCACTGTTTTTCCAGGCTGTTTTTATACCAAGCACAATGCGGCCACGATCCACATCCAGAATTGAGACAAGTAAGGCCTCAATTCTCCCCCAACTTGGTGTTTAATTGTACAAATTTTATTGTTTGTTTTAAATAATGTGCTGTCACATCACTGCCCCCCTTTCCTGGGCCGGTGTCTCGCACGGCTGTCACGCAGCCGGCATGCTGGGGGGCTGGAAGCAGTTCGAGCGTGCTCAGCCACGCGATAATTGCAGCCCCTGACAGAATCAAAGCGACCGGCACCTGTAATTACTGGACGTGTGGCCGTTGGCAGGGGAAGACAACAGGCAGATATTAAGATGAAACAGGAGGCAGGAAGGAAGCCCACAAACGGTCGGGGGTTTGGGGGTGGGGTCATTTCGGAATCGGGAGGAAGAGAGGGACGGGGGGGTGCCGCCCCGTAACCACTGTTTTGAGTGGAGTTTACCCTCGGAAAGGCCTTCTTTGATTAGATGGTATGGGATCTGTCAGGATATCCCCGCTCCAAACTCCAGATGGACGGCTCTTGTTTTTGTTTCAGTGGCGGAGAGCCGCATCCGCTGCGGACGTTTTTGGAAATCTTACTCCCCGACCAGTCCTTCACTAACATCGTGCCGTTGCTCCCCGCTCGAAGTGTTTATCCAGAGGCCCGGTCGGGCAAACACAGACACGCTCGTGTTCCTTTGAACAAGGACCCCGTTTAGAGGCCCTCGTTACTCTCCCGTTTAATTAAACCAGGCGCTGCACTCCCTGGCTCCCAGCGCAAGTGAAAAACGGCGAATACTGTCCGCGGCTCCCCTGTCAGGTGATGGAGAGCGGTTGGGGTGGGGGTTAACCTTAATTACGTTGCATGATTTGGAGGTCTTTCAACCGGAGCACATAAGCTGCCCTTTCACCAGGCCATGCCTGACTGTGGCGGCCAAAGTCACAGACCCAGCCGGGACTCCGACGGGATGCTGTTTTTCCTGGCCGCTCCCACCACTAGGGTGGTGGAAAATCAGCTCCGTCACGCAAGCCCTGCATCGGGCCCACGAAGCCATCTTGCCAATGTCTGCAATGAGCTTCAGCATGGGTCATTACCAACCAATTCTGATGGACATTTGATCGAAATACAATTTTTACCACAAACACAGTGTTTAAAAACACTGTGGCTCCATGTTTTTTTTCCCATTTGAAATGTCATACTGTGAACACAGACAAGTATTGCCACAGACACGTTTGTCCATGTACGGACAGGTTGATGATCCATGACCTTCAGTAATAGTGGGTGCACCTTACTATCTAAAAAAACTTCTTAAGAAAAACAATAAGCCAATTGGATTGAGAACCAGTAAATCTCGTGGCCTCAGGCAAATCTACGCTTATTAAAAACCCAAGATCATTTAGGGGGTTTGTCACTCTGACTGTCCCCGTGGGGAGTAGCAGGTAACTCCATGCATAGCTTCATAGCAATGTCAACATCACAGAAGACTTAGCCCAGGCAATGGATGTCTGACGTCCCAGTCAAGTATCATCCATTAATTTTCTCAATTGAGTCAGTTATTTGATTAACCTGCTTTTCCACTAGGTACCAAGGATCAAAAGATTGTTGAACAGCATAAAAGCCACCCCCCCCCCATCAGCTGAATGTCATTTCCTCATTGTTTGATTTCTTATTGTTTATTACTGTTTTTAGTTGTGTTAACAGTAGTTAAAGGAGTGTTTAGTCTCCAGGATGGGTACCCCATCTCTGTCCTTAAATCCAAGCATCTGAAACTATATAATATTATATTCAGATGTTTACAAGTGAAAAATAATTATCTTTTAAAAATGCTCTGTGTTTTCCCCTGGATGGAAACATTCACTAACAGCAATGTGGTGTAGTGGTAACATCGTCCAGGAGGGTTGGTGAATAGATGGTATGGTTTTAGCAAAGGGATGGTGACCCCACCCAACGTGAGATGCATATTGACGGATATGTATGTGGGCAGGGGGATCGGACTGGCATCGGATCTTAGTCCAAGAGGTGCTGGAGTGGTGGGTCAGGCGATGACTGATGGGCGAGCGCTAATGAGGACTCTAGTCAGTGCAGGGTGTTTGGAAACATACTCTGCCACCGCTGGCTCTTTGGTGGTCATGAGGTAATTTCTCCAGGGACCCTTGGGGCTACTCCATCATGTTGGACTACAGCCCCAGGCTGCTGTTCTTGTGGGATTTAATATGCCTAAACATCTTAAAATGTACTAACTAATACTCACTGAAAATAATCTAACACTCTCTTATGTTGTGTACACTGTTAGTGGTATCAGGATAGCTGGAATTCCTGAATTCTACACCAAGCCTACACCAAGCCTACACCAAGGGGGGGAGGGGGTAGCTTCTGAATCTGGGACAAAGATAAAAGTAAAGTAAAAGGTCCTGTCTTTAGGTTACATCAGATATCCTTCCACCTAACTAACACTAAGCTCCTCCCCTATGAACATTCCTGCGGCTAATGTTCCTTAGCGTGAATTAGCAAACTGGTTTTGCTAGACATCCGCCAGTCGCTTCGGGGACACGGGAAATGGGAAAAAATTTGGAAATGATATTTCGGCGTGGGTGAGGTGGCGCTGAAGGCCCTGGCAGTGACAGATGAGGCTCTCTTCAAGGAAGCGATCAATTTGCACTTTCCTCTGACCCTGCAGGCCAGAGTGTAACGCTACACCGGGAAGCTACGTTAGCTTTCAGTGGTGAAATTGCACAGCCACAGGCTCCTGTGTCCTTCTCTCTGTGTCCCTGACAACTCCCATCAGGGGGTACAGACATCTTATAGGCCGGACATTAAAAAATGTTCCAAAGTGTCTGGTAACATAATAAAACTGTTTGACATTCTAAAAGATTACCATAGCTATGAGTTAAGATAAAATGCCAGATACAAATAATAAAAACTAAACCAACTGGCTTTGAGTAAAAGGTTACCATAGATCAGATCTCGTGTCAGATGTCAGACCAACAAATGAGATGTCTTGATCGCGCCTCCTCTAGTTGCTTGGACCTTCCTCCTCTACAATCTGATTGGTAATCTCTCTAAACCAATCCTTTTTCGTCCTGCCCTCACATGTTTGCACTTACCCTTATCAGCTGGTATGGTACTTCTGATTGGAAGCATGCCAACATAACACCCAGATTCAAAAAAGAGGATAGAAATAATCCATCAAACTATAGGCCAGTTAGTCTAACTTGCATAACTGGTAAAGTTATGGAGGCTGTAATCACAGAGAAAATGGTAGATTACCTGGACTCAAATAACATTTGAGGGATAGCCAGCATGGATTTAGGAGAGGTAGATCCTGAACATTTCAAACTGGATTTAAGAAAAAAACTTCTTTACACAACGTTTAGTTAGAGTATAGAATAGTCTTCCTGTTAGCGTAGTGCAAGCCAAATCCATGGGTTCCTTTAAAGCAGAGCTAGATAAAATTTTAAAATCTCTGACCTATTAGTTGAGTTCTCCCCAAACAAGCTTGATGGGCCGAAAGGCCTCCTCTCGTTTGTAAATTTCTTATGTTCTTCATTGTATGTTTGTCTTCTTACAAGCGAGTAGCGTGGGGTCAGCTGATCCCCAGATCCTGGGGGGCCAGAGATCACATGACCTCCCTCAAGAATGAACATGCCATTACCCACTTCACGCTCCCACTTGTACTCGAAAGCCAGCCTTGTAGAGAGAACAGCAGATGTAGCACCCTATCCATCATGGCATGTTGGCCCCGCCCCCCCGGGCGCCCATCGCCTACCACGTCTCCCAGCTCCGTATGCCGAGCAGCTGCTTGAAGGAAGTTGGCCTGCCAACGTACTTAAACCACTGGCAGGTGGTGACATCCTGCAGGCGGACACAGATACTGGCGAAATCAAGCAGCCCCTACCTCATGCCATTTTATGGGGGCTGAAGGAAAAGATGGGAATCTGTTTAGACCGCAGAGAGCTCAAAGTGGCCCACTCAGGTCTGGCCATTCTGAACGCCGGCAGGTCAGTGCCGGGGGGGGGATGCTGACAGTCTCCCATTCACAGCAGAGAGTGCACGTATGTAAAGGAGACCTCGGTATTACCCAGATTGTCCTGAGGCAGGGCCAGATCTGCCACTCAGAAGGAGATGCTGACAGTGGAAAGGCTCAATCATGCATTTGTATCCTTCACGTCTCATCTCGCAGGAGGCTGGGCTTTTACATTCCAAGTTGCAACGGAACAAATGAATGTGGCCAGCAGGTGGCGTAGCAGTTTATGACATCCCTTTTTATGCAAACGTGACTGTATGAGGGCTCTGCTGATGTGTCCTTAAGAAAGTAACGTAAGCTGAAGGTCTCTTAATATACGTTTGTGTGTGCGTGTAAAATATGGCTGTTAGGGTAGGGTAACGAATATTGATAACATAAATACAATAAAAATAAATAAATCAGAGGAGATCCAAAGAAATCAAAACATTCTATCCAGGATAAGTTAATTAAAATTTTGCAAAAACCTTTACACACACAAAGATATCAATAGAACTCTGTGTGGCGTGTTAGTTTCCTTTACCACTTTAGGGGAGTTTAAGATATTTTTCTAAGCTGGGGACTCCCCTTGGAGCACAATGTTGATGTAGACCCTTCATAATTAGCCCCTCTCATAATGCTCCCATTATCCCAGAATTCCCAGCTCCTGTTTTACATGGCAGTAAGTGCTTTCCCCAAAGAGCTGCAGGTACACATCCTCTTCAGGAGGCGTGGATGGGCACACTCTCATACCCGTTACGGAGAGCCAAGCGGACAGCCAAGTAAGCGTCACCATGCTTTTGTTTCCGAACCGCACCTGCTTGTAAGCTAATTGCCCACTGGCCACAAAATTGGCTACCCAGCAACTGCCTCAAGTGTCTAAACTGCAAGTCAGTCATTATATATAATAACAGAGTTGTATTGCTTTCTCTCTGTGCTGTCACATGAATTAAAAAATTCATGGCTGTCATGGCTATAATACCCTCTGTGAAGGACTTGCTGACTTAAGATAGAGTTAAACATACTGCCCTGTCTAGTGTACAATTCCCCGTCCAACACCAATTGTGGTGCAGCCACAACTGAACAATCTTCACCACTTTTTGCATATGGGAGACACCGCATCCTGGAAATGCGCAGGAAATGCGCAAGAATTTAAGCCCTGAAACATCATTGTTAACGTTTCGGTAAAAGGCCGCATTTTTCAGAAGCACAACAGGCTTTACAGTAGGACTACACAATTAGCGGCCCTCAAGCCTTACATGTGACTTCATCTGGCCCATTGATTAGTTCATGGCAACTAAATAAAAGAACATTTTTGGTTTTCGATTTGATACATTTTTAGGCTTTTAAAAAGCCTGTAAAATTTGTCAGTTATTAATCTTTGTCCAGCAATTTGTGTTAGCAATTGAAATTACAATTAATATTAAATTGCATTTACAATTAATAATTACCCATCTATATGTGTAATCCATCTGCACAATATGTGAATTTGTGTGCACTAGTTTTCTTATTTATTTCTGTTATAGTATTTTTTTTTTTCAATTGCCTTTTTGCTGTTGTAAGTAGTAAATTTCCCCAGTGTAGGATCAATAAAGTCTTGCCTTATCTCTTATCTTAAATGTGACAAAGGGAATAATTTGATAACCCTGCCTTGCAGAAAATACTGGTACTGAGTGCTTCAGACTGGCAAGTCAGTCATATGTAAGCAGAAAAATCCTTCTATTTGATGGATATAAACTATATGTAATTAAAAATATGGATCAGGGTCATCATAATTAATATATTGCACACATCCCCTCACTGAAGACCTACAGTCCACTCGCCTTACAGCAGAGGGATGACACAAGACACCAAAAAAGTACGTTTACCTTCCAGTGTGCACCTATTAAAAGTAAGCTAATATAGTCGGTGCCTCCATTTTCACACTACCTTCTCCTGTCAGCAACTAAAGTATCAACAACAACCTCAAACAGAAGAATAAAGCTACACACTCTGTTTTTTTTCCCTTTTTCCCCCATTTATATCCTTCTGTCAAGCTTCAGGCCTTGGATTTTGTTGAAATAAAGAAGGAAGCGGCACGTGGAGGAATCAAAACAAGCTCAGCCGCCGAACCAGCCGTTCCAGACCTGCATGCCAGCGCTGAAGAGCCACCCGGCTCTTTCCCGCAGGGAAGTTGGTGAAAGACAAAGCCTCCCTCCCTGGCCTTTGGTGAAAGCTGTTCAGAGCACCTGCTTGCTACAGGCCTAGGTGGACAGGGGCATTTTCTTTTGGGGGGGGGGGGGGGGGCCACCCGGGGGCTTCCCTCCGGGCCTATTTTTCCTTTGGGTGTCCCACC
>JAODKM010000048.1:5111633-5128338 GCA_026780845.1 Petrocephalus sullivani | reverse complement strand
GTCGCTTTTATATTCCCTAGATCCCCGGCGGCCCCCCTCCGGGAAATGGGGGATGTGCGCTTCCTGCCGGTTTTGCGGGTTGCCTTTTTGGTAAAGGACCCCCCCCCCCCCACCCTCCCACCCTCATACCCTCATGGAGGATCCGTCTGTCACGTCACGGTGCGCTAATTCACATGACAAAACCCTTCCCGTTCACCCAGGGTGGATTTCGTTCCCTCTCCTGGCCTCTTTTTCAACCGAACCACATTCTAAACAGAGAATGCCCTTTTGACTATAATAAATTTTGTGCTTGACGACAGCACCCCATGTTCAGTTTTCATCTGGGAAGGGGGGTTTAGGGCACCTGCTTTGATGATGGTGTTCTTTTGATGTATCGCGGAGGCCTTCTGGCCCTTTCCTGGGGTGATTCCCGCATATAGAAGTCTGCACAGATAACGGCGGTGGATAGGGGCCCGTCCAGTTTGAATCAGCCAGGATCCGGCCTGCCAGGATGAAGCTCCCCTTTGGGCTTCTGTTTTGCAGCACAGGTGCTCGTTAAACATGACTTTGCAGTTGGTGTCTTAGTGGCTCATTTGTGTAACTCCGTGCCACCATTTGGCTTTCACAGCCCCTGTGATTGTTATGTTAGACCCAGTTGGTCATGTTTGATCTGGCCTCGGTTTGTTTATCTCTGTGATCTGGTTATCGGCTGATCTTTGTGGTCTTGTGACCAGGCTGTTTTGCTATTTGCATTGCATTCATTAAATGTCGCTGGGCTTTACCTCAGAACTTGAAATGAACCTTTGTTGCCAGGAAGTGGATTACGGATGTGCCAAAACAGAATTTCTGTTTTCTTGCAAGCCTCACTGGGTGGACATGTTGAAACCCTGCACTGGATCAGAAGTTACATGGCTATCTACTGAAGACATTTAGAACAATTCCTTTACCCATATAACTTCTCCTGGTAACAGGCAGACATTGTTCACAAAGACAGTGTTTCTCAAACCAGTCCTCGGGGACCCACAGACAGTCCATGTTTTTTGCTCTATTCCAACTCCCATGAAATCGAAAAAAGCAAAAACATGGACTTATATGAGAAACACTGCACAAAGATATGCTACCAGCAGTTTATTTTTACTTAATTTTAATCATGTTATATTAAACTGAGGTTATTCTCAGTTTTACAGAGGTATAAAGGTAAGGCTTATTTTAAGTGTCAAAGTCCAGGTCTTTAACCACTTCACCAGCTGCAGCCCTCAAATCAGACAGCACAAGCTCACCGTATCAGTCTCCATTCATTAGCAGGAACAGGAACAAGGTGGAGTACAGAAACGTGCCTGGGTCAAGGGGCTACTAAAGGAATAAAGAGTGAGACCACCAAGGGCTTCCTCCTTCAAAGGTTCCAGGAGGGTTTAAATGTAACAGCCCAAATGACCCATTTCCAAAGGGTGAATGGGGCCAGAAACAGTACACATTTCTGCTTCAAGAAGGTGGTCTAAAACTATGGCAGATGATGGTACATTCTAAAGTAAGGAGGAAACTTCATATTATATCATATATCATAGTTCCAGAACATCCTATAAGCACATTATAGGAGTTCTGAAAAAGAAACTGGGGCACATAACCTCATATAGGAGCACAGAACAGCTCGGGAACTTGTCCGCCGGCTTCCCGGTCAGGCCCTCCACCCGCGAGCTTCTTCTGGATGATATGCAGTGACCAATGTGTTTCCAATAGTGGCCATCTGTAAATAGCTCAAGAGAAGCCACAGCTGGGAAGTACACCCCCCAACCCCAGGAGTAAAAATAAAGGACCACTAAAGGGAAACACGTGAGCAACGACGGCTGGGAAAAGCCAGGCCGAACACCTGGTAGCCATCGTGTCTCTGCAGCGGACGGGTGGCGGTGGGCCGCTGTAAACGAGAGGGAGGATGTGCTTCATGTTTTAAAGTTACAGCACGCCTTGGCGGGACAGCTGCTGAAGGTTGGGGGCAGCTCATCCTCGCGCTGTCCAGGACTCCAAGTGTAGAAGTCCGATTTACATGTGGCCACATCGGTAATGGCAGTACAGAGACATTTAAGTCGGCTTTACTTTATCTGACCTCAGTTGATCCATATTTCCCAAAGCCTGGGGGAATCAGTTGATGGACTCCTATAATGTCGTAAAGGAATTTCACCTTCACTCTCCCACTTTCCATGAAAATCATGCAGTTCTGATCAGCGACCATGGGGGTTTTTCCACAGCAGCAAGAATCGTACTTTTGGTACTTTTGGTACCTTGATAAAGTACCAAAAGTTCTGTACTTCTTTTGTGTTGGTTTTCCACTGCCGTAAAAATTGGTACCAGCGCTGAATAAAAGGACAGTTCAGTACAAAAGCATTTTGTACTGAATTTGAACAATGGCTGTAGCATGCAGCTGGACGATGTATATTAAATCTAAACATTGCATGTTATGCACATGCAGTTCTTACATCGCTAGTGAGTTACATTAAGATCAGACTTTTTCTTACTTTTGGTTTTGTAAGGATATTACGGAGGGCGCAGGGGGTTAATGTTTTGCTAAAATATTTTTACTTTGGCATAGAGAAAAAGCTTACCTAACTTTGCAATTTTAATAATTATTCCTTGCATTTATTATACTTAAATCCAATATATGTTTTTAAAATCAGTTTAAAATTTACCTCTGCTGCTTTTGCTTGGGCGATGCATGCGTTCTCCGAGATGATCATAATCATTCTCACCCTTGCTATTTAAATCACTCCTAGACAGGTTTGTGAGAAATTTATGTTAACTATTTTTTTAATTTTATGTTAAGTAACTTATAAATACCTCAGTATTTATTACAACAAAATCACATTGATATATCTGGAGACTCTCCAGTACCGTGCTGCAGTAGTATATATTAAAATCCTTTTAAAATTTGTTGTTATGCCATCTAGATTTTCCAATTCTTCCAACCAGATCGCAATTATTATTTTTTTTTTACTTTGTTTATTGCTGTTTTCTGAGTTTGTAACGTTTTGTCAAGACGGCGATCGTATTGTGTTTCAGAATCTGCATAACCAATCAACAGCAAAACCGTTGCAAGTTGCGCCCCGAAGTACTGAAAGTACCAAAAAAGTACCCCAACTGGTTTGGCACTTTGGGTACTTGAATTTTTGGTACCGGTATTCGACTGGTATTCAATGGAAAAGCGAAAGTACCGAAAGTACCGTACCAAAAGTACAGAACTTCGTGTGGTGGAAAAGCGCCCCATGTGGCACCCTATGCGAGCTTAATCGTCAGCACCCCTCAGAAGAGGGTGCCCTAAGTGGATGCCTGTCGCCTAATAGGTTGACCGTCATTGCCACCTCATGTCTTACAAACTGCAGATCCAAGACCTTGATGGCCAGAGCGGTCTCAACCGATGTGCTGGAGATGGGGTGGGGATTTGAGCTTGGTTGTCCTCAGCAGGCAGGGCTGAGAAGGGATGGATTTATCATGCGAGAGGCTGGTTCATGTAACATGAGAAGGACAGGAAGGAGGTGGGTGGAGGGGGTCACACCGCTAGCTACATTTCATCAAGACCCCCACCCCAAAAAAAATGAAAAGCCCTGGCTTAAATTTCCATACTTAGCAAACCACAAAGCTCATTACCGGATGAGAAAGATTCCCCCTTTCCGCTGCTCCTTGTGCTAATGCAGATGTAACTGTATCCATGTTACTCAGACAATCGATGGCCCGTTAGCTGTAGGGGATGCATTCATGCGGGGGGGGGGGGGTACTGTGGGGGGAGGGGGTTTTCAGAGAAGCAGACCCCTAGCTGGGGCAGAATACACATCTGATGCTCCATTCAGACTCCAGAAAATGATGGCCAAGGGGTAAGATTCAAGGGTCTAGTCCTGGTTTTTTAAATTCCCGGAGCTATTAACAGCTGGACTCAGAGACCCCAGATGATTCTACCCTGATCATGAAGGGGTCCTTTTTTGCTCTTCAACTTCAACTTTGATGAGTTTGACCTCCTCCAGCTTCACATTTGCAGAGGTCAATGCTGTAATTGTGTTGAGTTCATCCTTGATTTTCCTACTGCCTTTTATAGTACATAAGTTTAACAGACATCGTTCCTCATGGCCTGATGATTGAATAAGGGTTCAGCCGCGATGCAAGTGCTTGTTTACTATATTGTTTACTGTTGTCCCAAGACGTTCACTCAATCACAAGAGCAAGCCTTTATTACATGAGTTGTCTGGTCGCATCCAGCAAAAATGGTTGTGCAACCAGAATATTTGCATCTCAAACATTGCGACAGCGTCAAGCTTAACAAGTGTGAGTCTCAATATGGCAAATCGACAAATCACATTGAATAGATGTGTCTCCCCTAGCATTAAGGTTCCCCTGTGGAGTGTCCAACCAGGCCTCGGCACACCCACCGACACCATGTTATGTTTAGAATTAGCTTCTCTCCTTGTTAGCGGATGTAGTTTTTCATCCTCGGCTTGCCTGGTTGAGCCTAGAGGCTGGTCTGAAATTAGCGATGCCCCCCCCCCCACTGCTCCGGAAAGAAGATAATTCCCTCTTGATTAGGAAAAAAGAAGCTAGAGGAGGAAAAAGGAAAAAGGAAAACTGAAAAAGCAAGGAAGCTAATTTTCCGTGGAGAAGCAGATGAACAACAACAGCTTGCCCTGTCATGGGGGATTGGTGGTGAGTAGGAATGAGCGAGTATAAACCCGAGCAAGGTGCTGGTCAGTCCAGATGGACTTTTTTCTCATTTTTAGGCCAGCCCTTATTACATCTTCTAGTACTGAGGGTCCCCCCTCTATCAGGTGCAGGCAGAGCCTCAACAACAAGGCTCCACATTGAGCCAGATTGCTTTTCCATGCTTACAGTCAATCTGGGGGAATCTGGGTCAATGTCCTAATAACTGATACAAATTAATCCCCAGGGGTGTCCATCAAGTGCAAAAGTGAATCGTAGTGGTTGAAGAACAGGATGTAGGTTCAAGTTTTAGGTACTTAACCTGTGCTGGTTAGTCAAAATGTCCTTCTGGGTGTATTTATTTTATATGCTGGCTAGAAGCACTTAAAACAAATGCTTAATTCCAAAAGCAATGCATTGCATTAAACTGAATTACAGAAACTTATCACCTAAAATAAAGTATATTACCTAAAGTAAAATACTATACTATTGATCTCTCCTGGTGGGGTAGTCTGTCCATTTGAAGTGACAGGTAATTAGCCACATGCTTGGGGACACGCCTCTCCAAATCTCAGGTAACTATTCAAGCAGAAGCAGGTGCATGCTGGGATGGAAGTATCTCTGTCTGACCCACAGCAATGGCGAGCCAAGCACAATGAAAACACATGACAACCACCCTGTTCTGGCCCGCTCCAGACTAAACAGCGCTAATTCTAACGCTACCTTCTGTTAAAAACTTGCAAAAATCGAAACGTACCTTTTAGATTAAAAAAAAAAAGCACTTCGCGTTTACGCTTCACTGCGTATTTGCGTATTTTTCCAATACAGCCGGCTGGATATTGTACTGTCTGTTCTTTCAAATAAGCAGACATCTGGGGGCAGTATTCAAGGTTGTAACCTTACGCAAGAAGGAGTTAGCTCGTTAGGGCTAAAGCCTACGTTTCAGAGTCCATAGCTACACAAGCTAGTCACCACAAACAAAGACTTAATCGTATTTGTTGTTTATACCTGATTGCACACTGTTGCTGGGGAACATTCAGATCACAGTTTGGGTAACTGGTTTGGGGGGTGGCTGATCCAATAAGGCCGGGAAGCAGCATTTGGCAGCGCTGACACCAAGGGCGTAGATTTTCTCTGGACATTGGTGGGGACCTATGACTAAGTGGATTAAATTATTGGTGGGGACATTTCAATGGTCGGAGGATATTGGTGGGGACACATGCCCTCTGTCCACCCTAAATCTACGCCCCTGGCTGACACAACAGAGCATTGATTTCAGACCATGCATCCCTGCAGCAGCTGTAGAAGCACAGCCACCGCGGGATCCCCAGCTTCCTAGCCGCGTCTCCCTCAGACTCAAACACTGACTGCAGGTGTGAAGGCGTGTTTTCCTAGCAAGCTCATTTCCAAGACCAAAAAAAAAAGGGACGTCAAAGTCTATGATCATCATGAATTGCATGTTTGTATTTCTCATCAGTGTGTGAGCATTGCATTTTATTGTGCATGTAATTTCTAACTAGTGTGGTTTTTCTTTTTTCGGAAATGCAAAGATGACAGATCGATTCGTCTTTCATTCTGTTTCAAATTAAAAATAGCATAAGGGAACATTGCATTCAACTTTCAGCTGATTTCAGCTGTGTTTTGGTTGATTGTCCCATGTTCTTCGTAAATAGCTTGCTAATTGCTCTGTGAAAATCCATTGTATGGATTGTTACCAGGCAACCAAGCAAAGGTCAGCCCTTATTGGCCATTAGGGGCATGTGTAAAAACACGTAAAGGGTGAGGGGTACCGTGAGCGATGGAAGCCACATGCGCATAAGCTGTACAGTCTCTGTGAAAAACGCCCCGTGAGCCGTATTCACCACTGGCACAGTCTCCCTCTATTTGCTTACAGTGGCTCCTCGACAGTGATGTTGTATATTAGGGATTGCTCTCACATCATCCTAGCCAGGGGATGGCCACCACCCTCAACAACAGTGCACAGCCCCTTTTAATGCCCCTCCCAAAACTATCACCCCCTGTATGCCATCATCCTACTCTTTTGATGGGGGGGTTGCCTAACTCTGATAGCTGCCATTGAAGCGATTCACCTCAGAGCCCCCCTCCCATGTTAATGGAAGTATCAGGTTATTGGCGTCAAGCACAGAAATGCCTGGAGGACAGGACATGTTTCTGGACACTGACTTTACTCGGTTGTTCTCGTTTCTCTGAGATAAGAGCCCACCCCTCAAGAAATATAATGTTTCCACGAATGTACCAAGCAATAGTTTAGTCCAGTTCTTAGCCAGCCTTCTTAACTGAAAAGCAAAGGAGGATATGTTTCAGGGAAAATTTCTATAGGTGTAGTTAGTTTTGGAAATTTAACATAAGTTCTTCATGGATTACATGAGGACCGAGTGAGTTTTAGTTCACAGGACTGTAACAAATAACAAAGAAGGCCTGAATTCAGGTCACTGGTGGTTTATCCTGGGCTGATTCAGGATAAACATGGTAATTCTGGCTTTACAGGCATGACAGGCCATGATAATACCACAGACGAATCTCCATCACAATGGAGCATATTAAGACTCAAGTACATAAATAATCATGAATTGAACTAAATATAGATACTTTATTGTTTGGTCTATTTAGTTAGAGGAAAATACTACTAAGGGAGATTTTATCAGGGTGAAATAAACTGCCCTAGGTTAAAGTACATGTACAAACAAGTCCAACTATGACTTGTGAATTAGTAGTTTGTAATTTCATGTCCCAAGCACCCAAGTCCCAAGTTCGATCTGGTGTCCAAGGCAAACGCAACGGCAGTTTCCTGGGAATGCGGTCCGGTTCACCTGGGAATTTCCCAGAATCCAACAGGAAGGGGGAAGGAGACAGCTGTGAGAGGCACGTGGCACGAAAGAGGGGGCGCTAACTCGGGCGGAGTGATCTGGACGCACGTGCAGAGGCCGCAGACCTGCAGCCACCAGACCCTATGGCCATGTGCAAGGATAGAGACTTGCTAAGACTGCAATCCAGTCTTAGGTACATTCAGGAAGCCAGAGGCTTATACATGTACACTAGGCCTCAGACTACATCTTATTTCAGTC
The DNA here is from genome assembly GCA_026780845.1 of Petrocephalus sullivani. Classification (NCBI taxonomy): domain Eukaryota; kingdom Metazoa; phylum Chordata; class Actinopteri; order Osteoglossiformes; family Mormyridae; genus Petrocephalus; species Petrocephalus sullivani. The sequence goes on along the minus strand of JAODKM010000048.1, from coordinate 5,120,599 downwards.
TCACAGACCGGCTTTGCAATGCAGCATATCCCGAGATAAGGTAGCATGCCAAATACACCAGGGTCATAGTTATTCTATTCAACCTCAAAATAACTGCAGAGAGAAGCACTACAATAGCAGATTGGACTTAACCCAACATCACACACGCTATGCTAATTGTTATACGTGGCTTGTTTGTTCAGCCATTTTCCCATTTTTATTCTGCGCAAATGCATCAGGGACAGGTAAATCTAAAAGTGCATTTCTGCTTTCCTTATTTCCAGCCACATGATGTACAGTTTAGAGGAAAGTTTGGATCAGGAGAGAAACGGCGTGCTAGGCGATCTGGGAAAACCATCAGTTGCATGAATGGAAAGATAGGAGGATGGACGTTTTGTAGATCCTCCCCCGCCACTTGTTTGGCCGCCTCGTTCGGCAGTGGGGGTTGTCATGTGGAAGGAGGAGAGAGGGACCTTCCTGGCTGCAGCTGGCTCAGTGGTTTAGAGCTTGGACATGCGATTAGAGGCTCTGAGTCACTTTTGTCTCCATAAGTGTATTCAGTGTAAGCACACCGCTTACAATCCTACACTTAACCATATTAACTAAGGGAAAAGACAAAGCCACCAGCTGAGCAATCTTGCCGGATCACTATCCTTACAGTAAGTGTCCATGGTACATAGTTCATAGCATTACATCACCTTTAAGCAAGACTGGGCCAAAGCATAAGAAGACTAAGCGGTTGCTTAGTGCCCAGCAGCCACCAGGGGGCCCTTATCAGCCTGTCAGAATGGGATGGAAGATGACAAATGAGAACTAAGTTAATGTTCTGTTTAAAAAGTTTTGTTTAGGGCCCACAGAAAGGGTTAAGCCAGCCCTGGGTTTAAGTAGGCCTAATTATTTGGTGGAGTTTCTGAAATGTGTATGACCCAAAGTATTTAAAAAGCCTCGTTCTAATGTGATCTCAGCACAACCCTCCTCATTCCATACCTGACTGGACAGAAATTAGTGTCACTACATGTCAGCTATGCAAAACTGTATTTCCACCTATTGAATTTCATTTCATTTCATTACACACACAGAGAAAAGGATACCTCTTTAAATACAGTCAATACAAAGATCAAGACTGACTCACTGTTGGACACTAACTTTGGAAGTGACCCCAAAAGCCGGCAGACGGTCACGCATGGAGGTCACAATGCAAACTCGGGCGATATACGAAGGCGCCTCGCGTCCAGAATTGCAGGTCTACTGAGGTTTCCTCGGCGAGCCCTGGAAACCAAATAAGCCCGGAAACCATCCTGAATGGGTCATAAAAGCAAAAGGAAAAGCTATTTTCTGTATGTACCAAAAATATAAACAAAAGTATAAAACAACAGGATGTCAAGAGTGTAAACACACAAAGGGATTATTTGGGGGCTTTTGACCTCGCCGTGTTACATTTCCATGGGTTTCGCTGACAGGATGCGCGTACGCTTAATGTCACTCTTCGTATCCCTTGTAGTCCTTTATCTTCGCTCTCAGTGCAGATAAAATGCATTTGATCTTTCTGCTCCTTTATTCGCAGCAGGAGAAGCAGGAATTGCCTCTGACAGGACCACGATACTATCGGCCACAGTCCTGTTTATTCGCAAACAGCCAACCCCGATAAACAATGAGGGGAGGGCCCCTGGTTTCATTTAAACCATGGAAAACCTTGATGAAGGACAGGAAAGGACCAAGAATATGGAACTACCCATCCATTTGGCACCGAACCAGCTGGGCCGTCCTTCTGAGAACCTGAGATTTACTCTGATGTTTCCCAACACACTTCAGCCGAGTTACTCGACAACTACAGAAAAACAAAGCTTAACAAAAATGGAGGCTTTCGTTTCTGACCAAGGGCCCTCTTCCTTCAGTACCTCATTCAAGCTGTGCATAAACAATTGTTGTCTTGCTATATATATATATTTTTCCCTTCCAACAAGAAGCATGAGGAACAATCAGTGACATGTAACAATAAAACAGACTTTGTTCTATGCCGGCCAAGCCTTAGGGACACAAAGCAATAAAAATAAATAAGGATGTGTAATTTGTGGCTGAATAAATTATTCTGAGGCTTTGAATAAAAATAAAGACTTGTTTTAGTTTGTAAATATTTATGGTACACATCCTCACAATAAACAATCTATTGGCCAAGAGTCATGACTTGTACTGGTGACTTGTAAATATTTGAAAGTAGCCTACAGCACACTGAAGGATTTTGGTATTGTTTTTGAACAATGTGGGGCAGCCGTTACCCATAGCAACAGTAATACTAAACTACAGATCGATTCTAAGTACATGCATCGCAGTGATTCAGCTTAATATAGTAGGTCTCCCTCAGACCTGCCAATCAACCCCGCCTCCAGAAACGACAGCCTTAGGCACGCCCACCCCTGTCTGTGATCCTCTGTGGAGGGGGCATGTCCTCGGTGACTTTGTAAAATACTACCAGTGCTCACTGAGATAAAAACGCAAGATCACTGATGGATTTTGGTTTGCACCTGACTGAAATGTGGTGGAAACCATGGACCTTGGAACTTGGGGGAGGGGGTGGCTACATCCAGGCATCCATTAGAATGAGCAATCATAAAAAAAACTATTTACAATACAATTTAATGCAAACCATGCATCCAAGCTTCATTTAAGCCTGAACTATATCCTTGCTTTTTAAAACAAAAGGTTATCAGAGTTTTCCAAAAGCTAACAGCCCAGTGGACATGACCTTATGCCCACTCTCCCAATGGAGATGCATTCTGCAGTCCATGGTGTACAAATTCCCTCATGGGCCACACAAATATTCTTATATTCATATATGAAGAATGTGAATATGATACAATTCAATAGGGCATGGTGTGTCTCTGGAAGACCAAAAACCTGCAATGTATGGAACAGGTTAGAGTCCATTGTACTGAAGTTAACTTAAGCTGACCACTCCCCAGCATTCCTTATGGTAAAATGAGGAGGGTGGTGCCATAGCCAGCTGTGTTTTGTTTTCTGTTTTGTTTAGCTGTCCCTGTACTTTCCATTTCTTCATGCGCACCGTGTTCTTCTTCCAGGTGCGGGCCTCCATCATGGGGCCAGGGTAAGCCATCGGAAAATGGTCAGACCGCAGTCACTTGATATCTAGAGAGCCCTGGGTGGAGACCATGGGGGAGTGTTTCAGGAAGGTTTGGCTTTGACTAACCAAAGGCAAAAAAAAACAATACACAAATTTGTCACTCAGGCTGTAGAAGAAAAGTAATTTTCGTTTAAGTCTTCAAGTCTTCAAGAAGCATCACGCGGTTGCAGTGCAGTGCAAGAACATATTGAAAAGTGAGCATCATTCAGTTTGGAGAATCCATCTTGAGCCATTACTTGCTATTGCGTTGTTTTGTTTTTATCTAATGGAAAACACATTTGTGTTGTGTCCTGTACAATCCATCACACACACATACATCCACATCTGTACCGTTGTGAGCCAACCTCATTTTATTTAAAATGCATTCAGTAAAATTCAACAGACAAAAACTAATAAAATGAAACAATGTAATTTCTGCTCTTGCTTTTTCACTTCTGCTTTCTTTTTCCTGGACTAATGATGTTACTAGGAGCTTTTTCTCAAAGTTTTTGGCAAAAAAGTATATAACAAAACCATGCATGACATACAGAAGCCCACAATGAGCTCAAAGTGACAGCATTAATAAAGAGACGTCTGTGCACTGGTGGTATCTGTGCCATTTCGATCGCATTCATGACCGTCCCTTTAAGGAGGAATGGGACCGATTCAATCTGCCAGAGAAACTGCAGTGCTCATTTTAGACCCATAAAACATACATCCTGCTGTCACTGAGCACTTTTCCTTCCGCAGGAAAACGCAGCACACTGAACTCTTTTACCTGGAATTACTTATGCTGACATCTAAATGGGTTTCCCTGTAGAGGAAAGATTGATTTCAGTTTGCTTACAATGTGTAACTGGAGACGTGACAAAGACGACTCAGTGGACCAGTCGGCTGCCCGCGTGCAGCGGGGTTCCGTTACGGCCCCAGTTCCCCTCCTATCGGGCCCTTATTCCCAACAATACCTTATTTGTCTGCTTTTCAAGCAGTGTTGTTCTCGTTCGAGTCTCTTCCTTTCTTAAGTCTGATTGCTAGCCAGTAGGAAGCAGTAAGCGGGGTAATGCTAAGACTATGTGCCAAAAGGTGTAGGCCTGCGCTACTTAAAAACCGGAAATGGTTTTAATTAGAGGGTTCCCCTTTCAAATAGATGATGTAAAATGCAGTATAGACTTACTTAATGTATTAATTAACCAGAAACTAGTTAAGTACTGATTTCATGTTCGCTTATCATGCTATATCCAATCATGATGGTTCATATATTTCATGCAGAAATCATATTACTTCATAATTTATTCTTCAGTAGTAACTGAGTAAGTTATGTGTGCCCCCTCAAGTAAAATGTTACCAAAGATACTGATTTTGGTATTATTATAATAATTATTATTAATAATGATAATAAGAAGAATACATCTTTATTTAAAGGTGCCTTTCAGGACACTCAATGTCACCTTGAGAACAACAACATGCTAACAACCATAAAAATCACACAAGACAAAGTAATAAGCCATGAGCTGTCAAGATGATGGATTCAAAGTGAATATTCTAGCCAAAAATGATTAGTTTTAATGGCAGCTTTAAATTGTGTTGTAGAGTCCATTTGACAAACGTAAGGGGAAAGAGATTTCCAGAGCTTGGCTGCAGTGTGCAAAAAGGCTGTAGCAACCATGGAGCAGAATTTAATGTTCAGGACAGAAAGGAGACCAGCTGAGAGGGAGTGTAGGTCTGCAGAGGATCAGTGAGAGAGGACAAGATTATGAAGGGCTTTCAAGGTTAAGAGTTGAATTTTAAAGTGTATTTAATGTGTCTCAGGGAGCCAGCGGACATTAATGAAGAAAGGTGTGATGTGGTCTGTTGAATGTAGTTCTCATGGATGCAGAATTCTGGATGAGATGTAGACAGAGAGAATGACATTGCAATAGTATGACTTGACGTGAAAATGCATACCGTAGGCCTCCACTATCTAACGTAATTAATTACAAAGCCATGGTAACTTCATTTCCATTTCCAAACTTAGCCTGAACAATGAGACACAAGAAAACAACAAGAGAAAAATAAACAAGGCACAAACAGGAAGTCCTGGAATAACTGGCTGGCATATGTCGGTTACGCCATCGTTTCCGGTAAATTCCTCCCACTCAGCACCAAGGGCTCTATCGCATTTTAAATGGAGGCAGAACACAGTTAATAATTAATTGCACTCATTCTCTCGTTTTTCCCCGATGTGGTATAATCTCTCACTCTCTACATCAGAGAGAGGCTAAATCCTCGTAAGTGATGCCCTTTCAGGCTGTAGGTCCCGGGAACAGGGTCTGGAAGCTAATACCACATCCTAAAAAAATGCTGAGTCCTCAAGGACGTCTTTCGTCTGTCTAGTATTATATCTCCCTTACACTCTGTAGCTCAAAGACCATCCTTTGACAGAAGTCCGGCATAGCTGTTCCTCGCTACTTCGTCAGACAAACACTTAATTAGAATCAGAATCAGAGTTCTTATGACTTCATTCCGCGTGTCCAGCAGTCGCATTCCAGCTATATTTTTCGCACACTATCGGTACCGGTTGTGGTTGCAATCTCCTAGTGTCTGTGGGTCTGCTATCAATACTCAAAAACTTCACCGTCTTCACACACTAACGACATAATTAAACACATTCAGAGATGCCAGCTCATTTTCAGGACTCCGCTGGGTTACCACCTCCGCCTCTTGACAGGAAAATAAGAAGTTTGTGGGGGCTTAATAGGGTATGAGGCCATCCGTTTATCGCAGCGATGGTTCCCTTCAAACACACCGTGTTTCCCCTCTTTCCGAAGTAAACATTCACTGTGGTTCCTAATTTATCTTGGATAATTTATGAACGGATTCCACAATGACTCGAAAAAAAAAAAACATTGGCCCTTTTCAAAGGCTGGATGACATTACCTCGACGGCAACAGTGCGGTTTACGCTCATGCATTTGAATGAGGCCTGGAGAAATGTTCCACAGGAAGCAAAAACATCCGGAGGTAATTGGCTTTTCAGCGACAGCCTGCATCTAACTATGGGCTTGATTAATCCCTTGGAGTAAGTTAATATGGAACATAAAATAAGCCAGCAAACCACATACATCAAAACTTCAGATGGTGGGCACACGATACAACTCGCTGATTTCGTGTATCAGGTTGTGATATATTTATCGAGGCGACCACAAGTAATTATAAAATTCCAAGTAAAAAAACAGAAATGAAAAAAATTTGGAAAAAAGCATGATCTATGGATAACAGTGTATTAAAATTCTTTTTGTAAGTTGCAGTTTATCTTGGTCAATAAAAAAGCTATAAGAAATATATGATTAAAGAAAAAAAACAACACACACACATATTCTTCTATATGCCTTCTATATATAGAAGATATGTTGGAATTAGAGAATCAAACAGGAAAATCTTTTTCTGCCCACTGAATTAAACACTAAACATGGGGAATTGTCTTGGGAGGAGTATATTTTCACAATGGACTCAATTGCATCTGTTTCTAAAAAGGGATAAAAAGTGTATTATTTCTATTTACCAGCTCTTTTTCCAGTGTATCCTTTTCCCTGACTATAGTGCTAACCAATACAATCAAACACTCACTATAACCATAATTGGTGAACCAATTATGTTTTTCTCCTAAAAGCTTCCAGGTTACATGGATTAGAGTGTAGGGTAAGGTGGAATGGGGGGGGGAGGTGTAGAGTGCTGAAACAGTAGCTCGCTACACAATAAGGTCACCATTGACGTTTGTTTGTGCTTATGTTTGGTCCTCAAAGTATCTCCTGCTTGGTGTTGTGTAGGGTGCTGAGAACAGAGGAAGTCCAATCTATCAGCATCTGTCTACAAGTCTGTTAGCCACACTGCCCAAACACTACATGTGCAGTGGTAAGGTAAGACGAACAAAGACGTCAACAAATGCTGGCTAGTGACATCGGTTAGCTACATGCTACCGGAACAAATTTTATCAAGGCTGTGAATCCTGTTGAGTCTCCCACACCGACGGGCTCCAACATAAACATGAGAACAGTGTATATCACCTGGGAAAACGGGATATCAACTAAGAATGCAATATAAAGAATGAGATAGCTATTAGATGCTTATTATGTTGTATTAGGTGCTCTCTAGTCTGTGTATACCGTATAGATATATTTTCTCTCTAATGTTCTTTCTGGATCTTCATAATCCCCACCTGCATGCTCATTGTTCTGACAATGGAAATACCTGCCATTTCCTTAATAGCTAGAGCTGCACACAGTCAGCGAGTGATGGGGGTATTGTTGTTATGCTGTTCACCATTTCATTTTAAAATTTCACTTTAGGAAAATTTATATTTGTATAATGTCACCACGTATTGAAATTTCTAATTAATCATTGGAGATGGGTAGAATAGGGAAATATTTAAAAACCCATCCCTGATTCATGCATGCGTAAAATGCATGCATTGTAAAACTGAACACTTTATAAGTGATACCACAGTAGTACCATATGCAATGTAGACAGAACTATGACTCCCCTAAAGACTGAGTCTCTGGCCAGCTCTGTCCCACAAGGCTTATGACACAAGCCTGAGAGTCAGATGATGTATTCGATTAGCCCGCAAAGAGAGAACAAAGCTCTCAACATCTGATACCACTATACTTCAAGATGAAACATCACCATTTTGCAAGTGAACAATAAATCATTAAGGCAACTGAAATTTTGTGTCGCCAGAACCCTCCGAGCTAAGAAGTGTATGATTTATGGACTGCAATTTTGCTTTTCTTAGAGAAAAAAAAACGTTCCCACAGTTTGAAATCATAAATAAATAATAATTAAAATGGATAAATTAAATTATTATAGTATTAAGGTTCCGGTATATTGTGTGGTTTATATCCGTGACTAAATAATTTAAAAATTAAAAAGATTTATAATAATTCATCATGCTTATTAGTATCTCTGTTGAGACAAGGATTCTTTCCTGTCAGGACAAAGTCAAACTTGTGCTCTTACCATAACAGAAATGCTTTTTTTGAAATGACATTTAAAAGCATTAAGTACTGTTCACTCGTTGAACAGCCTCCTCCTTGTGCTTCCACAGATCGAGCTAAATGCTAACGTCCATCCCTGCATGTGTTATTCATGCCTGTTAAGGACACAGGATGTAAACATGTTTTAGCAGTCTGTTTTACTTTGTTGACCTCCCTCCATCTCTCATCCATTACCAGTGAGGTTAGCAATTAGTGAGTGCTCTCATTTCCTCCCACCAATAATTATCATGAAGGTTCTGAAGAAAATTAGGTAGTCGAGGTCAGATTCTTCAGGAAAATAAAATTGCCGGGGATACCCTTTTGGAATTAATTAAAGCCATTTCTGAGTTAACACCCCCTGTTTCTACCCAGGGAAGCAATTATTCTGTGCCTTAAATTAAATCATGCTATGACAGTGAAAACAAACACTTATAAGATTTCGACATTAACTACAAAACGAATCCGTTTCTAGTAGCAAGTTCAGACCTTAACTTTGCACACAGATATATTGTGAACTCAATCAAGGGTCCAAATCGTCGCAAAGGCCAGGGCCTAAGAGCAGCTCTAAGGCTCAGCCATGCAGTGCAAGTGAAGGGAAGTACAATGGGGGTGCTAGCTTAAGTCGTTACGAGCAGCTGCTTATTGAGCTGTGCTTATGAGACTCGAGAATCCCAGTAACAAAGATCAAGAGGATATATGCTCATTATAGCTATCTATCTATCTATCAATCTATCTCCGTCTCTCTCTCTCTCTCTCTCTCTCTCTCTCTCTCTCTATATATATATATATATATATATATATATATACACACACACACACACACACACACACACACACACTCACCGGCCACTTTATTAG
>JAODKM010000048.1:5095927-5106638 GCA_026780845.1 Petrocephalus sullivani | reverse complement strand
AAGCTGTGTACACCGTACAGCGTTATTGTAGTCGATAGATGTGTTGCTACGGTGAACGGCATACGCTCGGAGCCGTTTGTACTCCGAAAGTGAAAAAAAGCACATTATTCATTAACTTTCAAAGAAATAAGGGAGACATTGAGAGCGAAGCCAATGGAGAGGTTGAAGTCACATTGTTATTATGTGGGCTGAGCTAGTAGAGTACACATTAAAGTGGCACCCAATGGTCTAACTGCAATTCCTCTCGGGAAATGAAGGAGTTGAGCTGCTAACATGAGAGCCAATCTGTGGTGAAGGTGCTTCAGTGTGACAAGTCCTATCACATCAGGTATGGGGATGTGTGGCCCAGCAGGTCAAGCCTCTGTACCTGTGATTGGAAGGTTCAAGCTCTGGTGGAACAGTCACATCTCTGTTGGGTCCTTATCCCTCAAAATGTGTCAAATGAATGGTCAGACCCCAAGCTTCAGCCCATCTTATAATTCCAGGTCATCACTTCTAAGCTTCACCTTCTTCAAAGGAGCCAGCCCAACCCTTTAGCCTCCATGTGTTTGTCCCATCTTGCTTTTCAGCCTATGCCACAGAATGCATTGTGGTTTGAATTGCCGCATTCACAACCCAATGTTTCGGTAGGCTTAGAGCCTGAAATTGTTATCGTTAGGTGGATACCGATTGCAAGGAGTCTCTTTAATGAGCAACTGACAGGGATATCAAAAAGGATGTGAAGCTAGCTTCAGCAGACATCTGAAACTGTGCAGAATCAGAAGCAGGACCGCCAAAGTAAAGCAGCCCGTGGCCGAGCCGGATCTGTCTGATGGGCCGGACACCATACTATCAGCATGGACATAAACCAGACATGGCCACAATGGTAGCTTTTCATGTACGTGGGGTAGCTTTTTTCTGCCAGTGACACATTACAGGCCACCGACATGGGGGAGGGCTGCTGGTGGTTCGGGTCCATCAAACAGCACCTAATGGAAACCTGGCAACAGGCCACACTTGCTAAACATCAGAGCGTAGTCTGACCGGGGAGGGGGGAAAGAAAATAGCAGAGGTATAACTATTATTTGAGGAGGAGTGTAATCTTGTTTAAGACCTAGTGATGGACAAAGGGTGGCAGATCTGTACTTAACTGAGTATAACTACTTTTTCATTCATAAAGATTCTCCACTATAAATTCTCATATACACTTAACATACACCTATACACCATATAATATATGCATATTAATCTGAGATCATCCACAAAACAGGCCCAACCCTGTGTGCCCTCAATTAATTTATATTTAGCATGTTTCAGTTGCACAGGGTGCAGAGATGCTAGCTCACACATGTTTCACAAGAAAAGTGAAATATTGAAACTAGTGTAAATAAGTGTAATGTCATGGACTGCAACCAGAGGTATTGTGATTATTTTCACTCGCCTAGGCGATCGCCTCAATATAACATATGTATTATGTAATAGTATTTAATGACCGGTCCTGATTGAAAGATACTGTACTCAGGGGCGCGGTAAATGAGGTGGAAACCCTGAATGGTTCGGTGGGCCCACATGTGGAGCGTGCCAGTAGTTTTGACATGGGAGCCGAGGATGAGGTTTTATCAGGGGGCCCAGGATTCCTAGCCTTGCCTCTGCCTGTACTGACAGCAGATTATGGTCTCATGTCATTATGTTCTATCTTACAGTGCTGTAGTTGAGTTGCCCATTTTGGATGGTACACCAGCCAATAGCTAAGCCTGCCTTGACACTGTCACATGACCACAAAAGAGTGGTTCTGGGTCAATATGAAATGATGTGCATTCAGTTAGCGCACCATGTGGTTCCTCCAACAGGTTGTCTTGCATGAACTAACATGCTTTTTTATTAAAGCCCTCTCTGTTGCTAAGCTACAAAGTTGTGGGTTTGACTCTGCCTGGGTTTGTGTGGCTTTCCTCTGAGGCCAAGGCCATGTGGTCAGGTGACTACATTTCGACCAATGCGAGAGTATCATGTGATCCAGTTCCCTGCCTGGCCATGTGCTTCCTGGCATTGCGCCACCCTTGATTGACTAAGCACTTACTGATAAAAGAATGATGCATACATGGTCATAGCAATTTAATAATGAAATTCCCCAGATGTGTTGTTTCCCTAGAGCTTAATAGCCCATGAAACTTCAAGCTGTAAGACATTCAACATAAACTGAATCTACAGCAAGATGGCCTTTGGAGTTTTCATTTTTCAAACAGATTTGTTTTTTTGCCGAGGAAAATAGCTGGAGGAAGCTCTTAATCAGGCCAGAAACACTATTTGGTAACCTTCTCTTCAACATGTGCTTGTATTAATAACCACAAATTAGCAAGAGAACACTCCTCCCCATATGGTCATTCAGTAGAACGTATAAGATTATCTGGACTACATCTAAATGATCTTGAATTATGGTTTCTTTTTCCAACAGCCAGATTTTGCATTTTATCACTTATCCAATCATGGTGAACCTAAAGTGTATCCCTAGAAGCAAAATGTATGGGGCAGGGTGCCACACTGGATGGGATATATACAATCACAGTTTAATTTGGAGATGTAAATTTGCCTAACCACATATCTTTGGACTGCAGGAGGAAGTCAGAGCCCGTGGAGGAGCCCTGCACAACATGGGGAGATCACGCTCCAGACACACGGCTTGGAATTTGAATACCAAATCCTACAAGCAACAGTGCTACCCACTAAGCAGCCATGCCACAAGGTACATGGTTATTTGTGATATGGAAACAACCCAGAGGAAGAGGAGGGATTTTGATTTGTGTGTGATCTCTGCCAGGGTCTCAAGTCTTCGATGAGGCGATGAGCCACAAAGGTCCATTGTCGGCATAGACTCGCATGTGGGATCCAAGTCTGCAGTAGCCCCTTGATGGAAAAGACAAAGTCTGGTGCTCCTGGCGAGGTCGATCATGTGACGCAAAAGCTTGCAAAAACAGCAGTGAGAAACCAGGCTGGCAGGAAAATGGAAGAGTGGAGTGTAGAGAGCACTCTTGGCTGTCGTACACCCTCTTTGCCTGCGGCCTACCACAGGCTCGGGACGATCCGGAGGATGTGGGATCTCTGGTGGTGTTGATTCAGCAACTCTTGCTTTGAAAGCTTTTTTGCCTTAATAAAGACAGGGAAACGATGTCTTAGCCCCAACAAAGTCTTTCCTCTTCGTATTCCCTAGACATCAGTCATAAGAATTGTATTTCCTGCAAAGAAGTGAATTAAGCCTTTTTCAAAATAAGACTTAACCCAAATGGATCAATCCTAAAATAACATGTGACAAGTTATGGCCTTCTGGGTAGCTTGCGATCAATGCTTAACTGAACTTCTAATATGTAAGCACAAGGTGGAGATGGAACAAATTCATTAGCATGGGTTTGGTAAACATGGCGTCCCAAGAGTCACATGATACACATGAGCGAATGAAAAAGTGGGACATCCTGTACAGATGGACAAGACTGATACACACACATATATGCAAGTCCCATCTGCTGAAATGCAGCCTCATCGGGTTTCCGGTCAGCACGACCAGCCGCACGTTCCTGCCAGATCGTTCGCTTTCAGTCCATTCCAGTCAGGGCCCCCGCACCGTCCCCTGGGCCCCGCATCGACATGCTTCCCCAAAAACCAAGGCCGGATACACTCCGGGGTCAGGCTCATCGGCAACAAAGGGAAGGGAGAGAGAGAGGGAAAACATCTGCTGCGCTACCAGCCAACGGAGCGAGAACCAAGTCCAGCAATCAGAAGAGCGCCGCTTTCCTGAAGCTGCTCCGCGGAGCTGGCGGGACACCAGTGACATGGTGACCACTATCCAAGATGAATGCTTTTCTCATAACATCGGATTACTCAGTCATCATATTCAGTTGCCTGACTGATGCGTTTACCCAGCATGACTTACATCGTTTACCCATCTATACACGTGGCTATTTTACAGCAGCAGTTTGCATGAAATACCTTCCATAAATGTGCTACAGAAGTGCCCCATTTGGGAGTATAATATTCATAAAGGTATGCTTTATATTACTGACGGCCAATTTCAGCTATTCAATCATTTTACATTATTCACCTTTATTCACCTATAAAAGTTATATATTTTCAGTCCTATACTCTAAAAATATTTTTGTATATATGCTGTAACAGTAGCCGACTTCCCTCAATGGTACAAAAGCAAAACACTCAAGTAAAAGGTTGGGCTTTTCTTATGAATAAAGTAGAGAATTACAGTTAATATTACTTGCACCAGGGGTGGATTAATGATATTGTAGGATATAGATAAGGTCCCAGCAAACATTGAGGCCCCATCCACCTCTGGGAAAATGGAGTAGTTAGTTAAATCAGCAACACCTGAGTGTCAATAATAATGTCAGCCTAGGGCTTTCCGAAGGTAATCCACCACTTATGGCTTCTGTTTCACGTTTACCGTTTGACACTGGCAGTGCACCCACTGTTCCTTCCGTCCCACAGCAAGTGGCAGAGCATAGGGATCGGTCAGATAAGAGGAACAACAAACCCAACCCCCCCACCCAACGCCACACTCCTCCCCAGCACATCAGCTCCCGCTCACCATCTGCCCCAATCCCAACTGCTGTTCCAAGGGGCCGGCTATTGACGCAAAAGACAACATCCGCATTGTGGAACAAGGAGTGCGTGCAACACTGGCGAACTGCAACTGTGCAAGATTGATCCTCCTTTGATCATTTATGGTTGGAATGTCCTGCCTGTCTCAACACTGCCAGAAGCCTAGACTGTGGCCTATTACTATATTTGAAGGGTGAAAGACTACTTCTAAAGATTCCTGTAATTATTAGAATATTATTCAATGGAGTAGGGTGAATTTAACAGGGCCTGGTCCTGCTGTGGTTGTTAGCTAGGCATGTTCTGAATTATACTGTCCCAAAATAGAACTGCCTCGAATCACAGGGGCCATCTCCAGCAACCACTCTGTTATCATGGTCATGAATGTGGAACGGCGAACCCATGGAAGCCACCAAAGGAAGCCTTTAGAGTGGGAAACGGAACCTTAACAGTGGCCTCCAGAGCAAACAACCAGCAGAACACTGAGATTTTGGACTGCAGCCTTGCGTGTGTGTGTGTGTGTGTGTGTGTGTGTGTCTGTATGTGTGTTTCTGTGTGGTTGTGAGGCTGACACAGGCCAGCTGACAAGGAAGGAGTAAGGTCAACCAAAATAAACTAGAACGTTCTTGTGTTGTCAAATTACCATTAGAGGACACAGAAAATGATATATTTAAAGGTGTCATAGTAACACAGTACTATTGGCTAGTCCTTACTTCAATCCTATTCCACAACCCTATTGTCTAGTCTAGCCCTTAGCTTAATCCTAGTCTCAAAGCCAAGTCTACGAGCAAGCTCTGTAGCCCACCTGGTAGACCTGATAGCCTAGTTCTATAATCCAGTCGTATATCCTACAGCCTAATCTGATTGCTTTGTCTGAGTCCAGTCCTATAACCAAATCCATTATTCTTGTTGTAGAAAAATAGTATTTCAAAGAGCAATCAGAAGGCCTGGAACACAGCAAACATATTAGGCTTATCGCTAACTTGCACTTAACATTCCACCGCTCACTCCGTGGGTTAAGAAAAAAAAACTAGAGGGTAAAAAAGTCCAGGCAAACAAAAGTATCATTCGTACAGCACCTTCCAGTGCCCAGGAACTTGCGCAACCGCGTCCCGGCCCCAACGTGAAATAACCGAGGTGTTAAATTGACTGCATTTTCAGCATTTCCTGGAAGCACTTCATACCTGCACTCATTAACAGTACTTGACAGCTTTTTCTGAGCAGAGGAAGCGTGATCATTTGTTCCCTTAAGAATGAAAGAGAAAAAGAGCAGGTAAGCAGTCATTAGGTGGAGTCTGAATAGCTGAAGGCTAACATTTCCAGATTTAAATAAACCGGATGTACTGGCACAGAGATGTTTATTTTGTTTGGCCCTGAGTATCTCATGTAACCATGAAGGTGGTGAGGAGTTTAACGTATGAAATCTCTTCTTTCCACAAATGGTTAATCTTGCACAATCCCTGCTCTGATCTGACAAATTTGATGTGTTTTTAATACTGACCCCTATTATAGAGTTTAAATGTGTAAAATAAAACAAACTGGGCCTTAAAATAATATTTTTAGCCTTCATATTTGACAAAAATAACTAAATGCTTAAGATGCCTATGTTCAATATTCAAACCTAGAATATTAATAATAAAAAAAGGTTAGTACTGGATAGTAATTATGGGATGTGAAAAATATTGACTATTTATCCCAGCAAGAACCTGAAAGGCATGCTTTTATACTGTCCAATAAATTCAGCAACTACGCTAACACTGAGAAAAAGGCCTTCAAAGTTTGTTCACTCACCAGCCGCATGCACAGTAAGTAAGCAAACAATAGCGTTTTCTGCAAAACTGAGCATAGCTAAACTAAGATATTTTGTAACAAGATAAATATATCTGTTTTGCCTTTGTATGTCAGTATACTGGAGTAGCTATAAGAAGTCCACATGGAACATGAGGAACATGGGGAGAACATGCAAACTCCAGACAGGAACCCAAGGCAGAAATCACAAATTTTACATGTACATTTTACAGGAAAACCTTTGCTTTTCCCCATAAGTAGTATTATCGAGTCATATCTCGACCTCACCAATAGAGGGCACCAAACAAATTGAAAAGGCCTCAGTGTAGTTCACATTTATGGGAGCAGTCTAGTTATTTGTAGCACGCATCTACACCATGTTTGCCAGTGGGTAACAACTAAATAATATTAATATCTCTATATATATATAGATAATTTTTTAAGCCCATTATGAAAATAGATAATATCTTTGTCTTCAGCCTCAACTCGCGTATACGCAGTCTCCAAAGTACGGGCATCTGTTTTGTTTTCTAAATGTCTTTCAGCAATGTAACATTTAGCAACTACATTTGCAGAGTAAGGAGTGGGCATGGTGAACATATGGTGAACATATGGTGAACATGGTGAACGTATTGCCATATTGAACCTGTGCATCATGCTCTGCATGTGTTGGCACCCTATCTGAATTGCCACTGAAATCAAGCCTTTGTCCTTTCTGGTTGGTTGGCATTCAACAGGAGGCCAATTCTGAGCAGTTAATGCAAACATGGAGGCAACCCTGCTTACTCATTTACCTGTGCTCAAGGAAGAAGTAGGGCCTTTGCTATGGCAGAAATTTGGGTCTGGCTCCACCTAGTGGTGATTAAAAGAAATACTTCAGTTTTGCTACGGATAAGTGTCTTCATTTATTGTAACAGTTAAGCAGTCTGCCCAGTTACAAAGACACTGATACAAAATAAATGCACTAGAGCTCACTTCAAGTGTTGCGAGATGACCCAATCACTCCCAACATCACCAGAATTTTTTTCAGAAGCACTTTTCCAAGCACACCTCTTAATGTTGCAGTAACTTCAGGTATTTAACAAAGGGGAACCCACATTCTGCAGCTAATCTAAGTATTATGAGTACTGTAGTCTTGTACACTCCCCCCCCCAGCACATCCTGTTCCTTGCACCCAATGATTCCTGGGAAGCATGGAAACATCCATCTATCACCACTTATTCAGCAGAGGGTTGCAGGCAACCTGGACCCTATCCATGATCCTGCAGATGGATGATTTATGGAGGATGAATGGATGGAGAAACAGACGGGTGGATGATAGATGGAAGAGCAGATCTGTTTGATGTGTTTTCAGTAAGTATTGAAAGAGGCCAGGTTTTCATATAGAGATACAGCGGTAGGGTAGGCAGCACAGGGATCTGGGCTTCTAGTTATTCTTTTCACAGTATTTGGAACAGCACCCCCCCCCCAAGTCCCCACCGACAGCGGCTGCCCAGGGGTCGAAGGACAAAAACACCAGGTTGAGGCACACGGTGCGGGAAGCGGTGGGCCTCAGATGACAGCAACTCAGACAGGAAGGACGCCGCTGCTGACGTGGATCGCTATTCCAGATTCTCGGCAGGGCCCGTAACCGGGGACCGGTCTGCGACACCACGACGCCAGACAGGGGCAAACGCAAACTCCAGGTGGGATGGCTTCTGCAGATGCTTGGCTGCTGTCAGCCCCCTCGGACCGTCTGTCGAAGTGTCTCTGGACACCCCCTTTGGCATAAATCAGGAGCTGTCAGAGGGGACTTGATGAGAATAAGAACTGCAGCAACATTCAGAAAGATACAGTAATGGTAGGAATTTTTTTTTTGGGGGGGGCACATTGGTGGGTAGTGTTGTCCTGGCTCTGGAGTTGTTGGTCAGAATCGAGCCAGAGCTCTGTGTGCCCTTCATGCTTTCACAAAAGTTTCCTCCTACAATCAAAGACTTGGGGCTTGGTGATTCTCAGCTGCCTTGTGATGGACTGCTGTATGATCCAGGGTCCCACATTGGTAATACTTCTTAAAGCCTAATATTCATAAAGCGTAATCACTGTTATTATAATTCATTGTACCACATTCATAAAGTATTATAAGCATGGCTATAACTATTTATAAAAAGGCATAACACATTATAGCCATAGTAATTGAGAATGTTCTATGAAGCTCTCATCTATAATGCATTATTCTATATTTCAAGCAAGTGTTATGTGGGGCAACCATGGGTTGCTAGTAGCTCACATTCGAGAAAAAACAGGTGTGTGTCAGTACTTCTTTCCATGTATCTCACACCTGTTCTCTCAAATATATTTTAACAAATGCATTCATCAGCATGCTACCAGTTATAAAGTAAGAGGTGCTGATGGTCCAAGCTTCCAGATTAACAACGGCGAAACGTTCTGAGAAATATGTCATTAGGTGATTTCATCGTTATGCAAACATTAGTTTACTTACACAAACCTAGATGGTATAGCCTAAGACACACCTAGGTTATATGGTATAGCCTAAATAATGATAAAACCCGTGACGTAGTTGTTTATTATGATTATCAAGTATTATGTGCTGTACTTAATTGTGTATACTCGTATTATATGCCTGGAAGCACTGTAGGTTTGTTTACACAAGCATCACCACAAACATGTAATGTGTTGCGCTACAACACTACTAGGCGATTTTTCAGCTCCGTTATAATATTATGGCACCACCGTTATATATGCGGTTTGCCGTCAACCGAAATGTCGTTATGCAGCGCATGACAGTAGATGGTGCGATCTAAGTCAAGCAGAAAAGGGAGTAAATGTGAGATGCCATTTCTCTTCCAAAGCAGTGAGGCTAATGGTGATATGTGATAGCTGACTCTATCAGGACTCATACTGGGGCTCTGCTGTTGTTTTCTCCTTTTGGACTCGCAGCAGCTGTGGCAGCTGCAGGGATTTCCACATCTGCGAGATGCAAGGAAGCATGCTGAGGGCCCCTGAGGGCCCCGACCCCGCCAACCCTTTCTTGCGCCATCAAATTGTTTGCAGAGACCACTGGTCCTGCTGTACCAGACGTGGAGCCACCTGCTGCACATCTCTTGGCAGCTGTCACACCTCCTTTCCCCATCTTCCCCTGTAGACCTGACCTGCGCTAGCATGGAGGAGTACGTCATAAAATGTGTACTTTGGTAATGCACCACTAAGGAGGAGCAGTGAGCTAATCTGTAAGGCCCTGCCAAAGCTCAGGTCATGTGGAGGATGCGGTCAGTCTGGTCGTGTGAGGGGTCAGGGACACTATCCCGGAAAATGAGGGTGCTTTGTGAGGACAGAGGAAGGGCCCAACTTAGTTTTCATTTTACGTTGTCACTAACTTGTTAAAAAACTTGTCTAAAAAACTGTTTATGCTGGTAGCTGGATTTACCTGGTCTATCATAAATTGATCAACCACCTCAATCAGCTTAAGCTGGTTGAACTTTTTTTGTCAAAAGAGATATCTGAGCTGTAGTATCAAACGGATAAATCGATGAAGGTTCCCCATCAAGCAGCAACCATCAAATTCTCTGAGTCAACCACTTCGCTCCCAAGAATCTTGAAGAACATGCAATGTTTAAGGTGAATGACACACCCAAATATTTAATGCCATATTTACTAAAATGTAACTGTAACAAAAATGCTGAGTCTGCTAATGTCAACCATGTCTTAGTCTCCATATCTTCTTACAATTTAGTAGTAGTAGTAGTGCTTAATTTGTCATCTCAGCCATATACATTAGAGCACAGAGTTAGATGAAATGACGTCCTCTAGGACTGAGGGTGCAACATACAACACAGCAGGACAACATCACACTCAGACAGCGCTTCAGATTCACAATAGGATATATGGGGGGGGGGATATCTGTACCCTAGAAGGTATACATCTGGTAAAACAGAGGTAAATATCTGTACATATGTCCAAAAAATATACATATACATAAATGTTATGTTCTTATGTTTTTAAATATACGTATACCTAATATACACTCACCGGCCATTTTATTAGGTATACCTTGCTAGTACCGGGTTGGACCCCCTTTTGCCTTCAGAACTGCCTTAATCCTTCGCGGCATAGATTCAGCAAGGTACTGGAAACATTCCTCAGAGATATTGGTCCATATTGACATGATAGAATCACGCAGTTGCTGCAGATTTATTGGCTGCAAATCCATGATGCGAATCTTCCATTCCACCACATCCCAAAGGTGCTCTATTGGATTGAGATCTGGTGAATGTGGAGGCCATTTGAGTACAGTGAACTCATTGTCATGTTCAAGAAACCAGTCTGAGATGATTCAAGCTTTATGACA
>JAODKM010000048.1:5066043-5084790 GCA_026780845.1 Petrocephalus sullivani | reverse complement strand
GAGTTCACTGTACTCAAATGGCCTCCACAGTCACCAGATCTCAATCCAATAGAGCACCTTTGGGATGTGGTGGAACGAGAGATTCGCATCATGGATGTGCAGCCGACAAATCTGCAGCAACTGCGTGATGCTATCATGTCGATATGGACCAATTTCTCTGAGGAATGTTTCCAGTACCTTGTTGAATCTATGCCACGAAGGATTAAGGCCGTTCTGAAGGCAAAGGGGGGTCCAACCCGGTACTAGCAAGGTTTACCTGTTAAAGTGGCCGGTGAGTGTGTGTGTGTGTGTGTGTATATATATATATATATATACATACACACACACACACACACACACACATGTTATTAGTAAAGATTAAAAAGATTAAAACAAAGATAAACTTCTATCGAACTTCTTTCAGGGCAGTATATACTCGGCTTGGTGCAGGGCAGGGCAGTGTATATTCCGCTTGGTGTTGCCTTGTGCTCCATACTATGTAAGCCAATTTCAATTGTGAGACAAAGATGTTGTGTGTTGAGAGCTGTCAAAAGAGCCAAATAGCAAAACAGAAATAGAAAATAGTGTTTTAAATTATGCAGAGGACTGAGGAACTGGGCTATGTCAAAAGATGTAGTCCAACAAGCCCAAGGAAGTCCATCGGTGGCAAGAAAGGGAAACGAGCTAAATGAAGCAAATACAATTGTGTTCATTGTTCATTATCTTGGAAAAAACATCAATTGTATCATACACAGGAAGAATGATTCGGAGAAATGCGGTACCAGGCTATTTCCATGTATACACGCTTGTTGCCTTATGATGGTTCAACTTACGATATTTTGACCTTTTGATGGTCCAATAGCGATGCACACTCAGCAGTCAATAGACCAAACAATTTCCTTGTTCCCTAACGATATGCCATACAATACTTTTCTAATGCCAGGCGATGGCAGCATCTGCGCAGTCATGCTTCTGGTCTCTGTAGCAACTGCGAGCGTAAATATCTCATACAGTGTTTAACAACATATTGTTACTTATTTATTAGATAGATAGATAGATAGAACTTTATTAATCTCTCGGGAAGGTTCGTCTGGGAAATTTCTAGCAGCAACAGAACACCGGCAAACAATTTGCATAGAAAAAGATATACAAAATAGAATAAAATATAAAAGGATAAAAAGAGAATGTGAATATGAACATAAATATAGCATATTTATATAAATATAATATAAATATATAAATATATATATATAAAAATATATAGTATAATATAAATAAATATAGGATATATATCGATTCGGCGTGTATATTAATAGACAATAAAATATACTTGAACATAGCACTCAAACATAGCCGTCAATGAAATAAAATCAGTCTATTTCTGTTACTGCACATGTTTAGTTGTCCCCGTCCTCCTTTGGCGTGTTTACTTATTTATTTATCATATTCATATTCAGCTTACAATATTCTTCAACTTATGATACGTTTGTCAGAACATAACCCCATGGTTGAGGAGTACACGGTCAAACAGGGAGCCTTAGGAAATGCCAGCCTTAATGCTTATGGTTTAGGGAAACCCACATCATGTGTTAAATTGGGAATCTCTTACAGCCAAGAAAACCAGTCACACGGCTCCACATCCTAAAGGGTGTGAGGAAACATAAGTCAGCTTGTCAGAAACCACTAGCTTCCTGCCATGACCAAGCTGCCTCTGACCCTCATGTCCATGCTGAGTAAGGTGGGTCGAATGGGTCGAGCTGATGTTTTGAACTTGCCACACTAAAAAATTAAAGACCAAATACCAGAGACAGGTGTGGCAACATTAGGTTTTATATTTAGATATGTTGTCAAGTTGTCCCATTTTACAAGTTATAATAACCAAGCTTTCACTAGCTATATAATACAGGCTTCTTGAACAGGACAAATATCCATAAAACTGTTGCATGGCTTCATTTTCCTGCAATTTAGCCTGATACTGCAGACTGATCCATAAGATATAGCACTGCGCAGGCTGTCAAAGAGATAGGGCCTGAAATTTTTTTATAGAAATTACTCATAATATGGCCAGTTCAGTTTGTGATGCAAGTTGTGATGCAAGTCTCAGCATTGATCACTATTGTTTATTTATTAAATATTTACAAAATTGTAATAATTAGGCAGATATTTCGGTTTTCTATTTCTAAGCAGCACAGTTAGACAAGATTCTAACTTCAGAAAATCTTTGGCACTGATCCCAGGGCAACTTGTTGACCTGATTTGAGACAAAGAGTCACAGGAAGTATACAGGCTAACCCAAGAAAAGTCAATAGGTGTGTTGGTATTTTGGCATGGATCAGGCTTTTGAGAATATGCACCCCCTTTCTTGACAGCTACATTCCCAAAAAAAAAAACCAAACCATCCACGTTAGTTAACAAGGTCGGCGGGCAAAACCTGGAGCTCTGTCAAAACATACATTGTAAAATACTGCTCTGATTTGGTTGATGTGGACAATGAAATCACAACAAGAAACTTTCCTCTAGGCATCATCTGAAGAACAGCCTGAATTCCTGAAAAGAACCCAAGTCTTGCTTGGCAGAGACAAAAAAATGACTCAGAAAATAGTTTTTAGCCCATGATGCTAAGAAGGTAGAAAAAGAAAGAGCAGGATATTTAAAGAATCATATTGCAGGAAACTTCAAGTTTTTAATTTATTCTAACCTAAATTTAGACTAATTATAATGGATTCAATCCTTTTCATCTTTTACAGGTAGACAAACGACAAAAGTCTAAGAGCTAAAGGGAATGCGTTACTATCTTACCGTTCCAAAGAGTCTCCCATCATCATTCATGGCGAGATAGCGGCTGGATGAAACTCCCTTGATTACTACCACCCCAACTGAGGTTGCTTGGATCTGCAGCTTAACTGAAAAACAAGCAAGTTGCTTTTACCAATGAGAAGTTCAGATACAAAATATTAATATCATTCAAGGCTGTTATTGTTCAGAAACACATGTGCATGCATGTACATTTTCCATATGACTTTAAAAAGGTTTTTCAAAATGCAGACTCTTCATAACTGCCTGACTAGAAACTGCAGAAATGCCAGTGGTTTCTGAAGGACCCTCTACTTCACATTTGGGTTGGGGTTTCAGGATGTTTGTCTTGGCAGACGGGATCACCTCCCTCTCTATCACTGGGAATGTGTGCATGATTCCATCTGTAATGCTTTACAGTGACAAATACACATTTATAGCACAGAAGAATTAAACATATTTGAATATACAGTATCATTCGATGGAAAATTTGACGTTGCTGTACATCCTAGGGTGCGGTAAAAGGTTCATTTGACGAGCTTTTCTGTAATTCATGTCTTTATCTTCTTATTTTTTGGGTTAGGGTTAGGGAACAACTCCAGATACTTGAGAAAAAAAACATTTATTGCTTACTATTCTCTTAAAGCACATAAAGTATAAATTAACAAACAAATAAATCAATTTAAAAAGTGAATGAAACCAATTAGTAAAAATAAGATTTTTTAAAAGACCAAATGTTGTCACTATCTTTTCCTCTGTCCCTTTGTTACAGGTCTCAGTTTAACCATTTCCAATCTACATATGAAGACCAAGAGGATGCATAAAGATCTGCAGACGTCTGAAAATGTCAG
This sequence comes from Petrocephalus sullivani, assembly GCA_026780845.1. Taxonomy (NCBI): domain Eukaryota; kingdom Metazoa; phylum Chordata; class Actinopteri; order Osteoglossiformes; family Mormyridae; genus Petrocephalus; species Petrocephalus sullivani. The sequence goes on along the minus strand of JAODKM010000048.1, from coordinate 5,081,167 downwards.
CGGGCAGGGGGCGACCTGCTCCTCTGGGCAGGCAGAGCGCAACAACGGCAGGGACAGGGTTTGTGGGAAGGCGCTGCTTAAGGGCTGCTCTTCGCAGCTTCACCCACGCAAACGATTTTCTTTTTCCTACTCCCACTCTTACAAGCCTTCCGTTACGGACGAGTGAACGAACGCCCATTTTTCGTTTGTCGTATGAAATTAGGCCTTCCGGCTGGAAGATGACCTCTTTTTGGTTTGAGAAGGGGGAAGGTTGGAAGGGGGGTCATTTTTCATGATTTTTAGAAAACATCAGTTGCCGATGTGGCTAATAGCAACAATTTCCAATTTGCACAAAGCGTGCTACAGAAAACGGAGATGATGGAGGCTCATTTTTACATCATTACTACCTCATAGTTTAGGCAAAAGTAGGTTTTGTAAATAAACAGTGCTTTCTTACTCAGCATCCTTTTCCTATTACAGCTTTTGTATTGCTGCATCCATTTGGCTTCTAGACCAAGGCCCTGGTGAGATTTGGACCTGAACGCATCCAAAAGGGATCAAAAGAAGAGAGATGTCAGTTTTTGAGAACCAGATAATTGCACTGCGAAGTTGAGCAACCGATAACTGATGATAAACAGCTGATTTCCAGGAAACATCAGAACGTACTTAAATTACGTGTCATCGCATACTATTTTGTGGAGACCTCTATTAAGATAGTAAATTTCCATAGTCAGGCCAATGACAAGAACTGATTACTTGCCCTACTTACTCAAATGGCAAAAACATTAGCAAAAACAAAATAAAATCTGTACAATAAAACAAGTCAATTCACTTTTATTAATGCAAAAAAATACACATATCATGTACTGAAATCTACTGAAGAACTGTAAAATTGTTTATTAATGTTTAATTTCAGTTTTGCTGTTTGCTGTGTCACTGAGCAAAACTCTGCTATATATTTCACACTTATACTTAAGACACATCTGTGTGCTTGAAAAGAGTCAGCTCAGTGCACAGCTGCATTTCATTGCCACTAAGCAGTGACACTATTTCAACCAGAGACGCAAGAGCACCAAAAAATTCCCTTCTATAGAAACACCTTTGCTAACCTAACAGAGACACTGAAGGGAATGTGAGTCTGTCCCGCAAGCTTAACAACCATTGTAATCACTGTAACACCTGCACATCTTAAAATGTCTACTTTTCCCACAATGCACTTCCTGTAGGTCAATATACACTTAACAGCTAGAAATATATGTGAGGATTATGCTAATGTATTAAAGACTAACTGCAATATTAATTATACCATGGAAACCCATTGTAGTCTGTTTCCTTTCATTGCCAATCATTATACTGTCATTATACAACTGTTATTCAGTATCATATAGGCGCCCAAATATGGATTACTAAAATATTCTCCTAAAGCTTCACAGTAAATTCACAGTGAAATAGTGTAAGCTGCAAACTTCCAGAACAAACCAGATGGATCTGGTTTAGAGACAGATGCTGAGTTCCGTTCTGAGTGTATTTGTGTGTGTGTGTGTGTGTGTGTGTGTGTGTGTGCATGTGTGTGTGAGAGAGAGAGACCAAAAACATGTTACTCTGTCTTCCAGCTCATTTCATCATGCTTAACAAATGCTTCCGTGATAATCATCACACTTTCAAGCTATGCGTATTACAGTCACATGCATGCACACCAAAATATTGGGCACAAATCACTAGAAAAATCCCTTGTTTACATTTTCGATCCTGACTGCTATAAAGTACACAATCGAATTACTTATATTAGTGAGGTGCTAGCACACAGAAGGACAACAAAATTTATTAGTAAAGATACTTATTTTTTTTGTTATTGCTGGGAACATACTTTTTGGTAGGTGAATTTTGGATTCCCAGGACACATGTCATCAGCTAAGGTGTCTGTGCGTGCCCCCTGGTTTGATACCCATCTACGCTTACTTGGATGAACTTTCTCTCTCGATTACCTCCAGAGGTGAATTAAATCACTTACTGTGAGTGTCGCTCTTCTCCCGAGTCCCATCCACCCTCCCGTCTGCGTTTATCCTCAGGAAATAGCCGCCGTTTTTACAGTACAGCTTCTTCAGCTCCTTGAAGGTACCAGGGAGGAACGAGCCGCTTCCTCCGTCTTCAGGCACAGCGGGGAGTGTGGTGATTCCCCCAGCGGCCATCTCCCATCCACTGCTGTCCACCCCGCCCCCCCCCCCAGCCCCCGGCCTGTTCTGTGCGCCGTCAGCAGGCTGAGGGCCTCTCTGCTGTGAGCCAGATCTAGCCTTCGCTCACTCTATGCTGGAGTGTTCAGCCCCACTGCTGCTCGCAGGAGAGCCTAGAGTCTGTGTAATGCTGCCCAGCTGGACCTCAGTGCGCCTGCGCATGCCAAACAGCATTCCCGCCTTCCCTCCCTCTCTTTCTGTTTCACTTAGCTGGCTCCTAACCCAGTGCCAGTGCTGAGAAGGGGGAGACTTTGCAAACACTGCTGCGTCACATGACCCGGCAGCGACCCCGCGCCAAGTCTGGAATCAGCTATATACTGGGTGGGTGTTAGGTGACATCATCAGGTCTGGGTAGAGGTACACACATGTAGTCCACCGCTTCCTTCGGCCTGCTTGAGATGCAGTTTGGGGAAGTTACTCACAAAAGTTATTCATAACAGTCAAGTTCAGGTCTGGAAAGTACAAATCCAGACCAAGGTTTTGTTTTAGCCAATCAGCTGAGTACTCTGTTACTGTGACACTTTATACTCAGTTGTTTGGTTGAAACAAAACCATGGTCTGGATTTGTACTTTCTGAACTTTTCTGAAGCCTAAACTTGTCTGTTGGTTTGTCTGTATGGATTACTTTTGTGAATAACTCCTCCAACACTGTTATAACATATAACAAGAGCTGGACAACACAAAAGTCAAAAGTGGTTTTGGAGAAACCTATAGAGAAGAAAATCAGTACAGATGAGTTTAGGGAAGGTATCAGGTGTAAACAGCTTGATGGCTGTATGTGAGTCATTTCTAAGCTATAATAGCAGAAAGGTGATCCAGACAGAAAATGGTGCTATCAGGTCAGGGAACAAACATCACTGTTTTTTACAGACACCTTTACACTCAGAAAACAACAGGATAATATACAATAATTACAATCAGGAAATCATAGATTAGGGTGAACTGTATAATATAATACACATTTTGGAGATTTTTAGAAGTTGTTATAAGAGATGACCATATTAGACTCATTGGACTTAAACTATGAGAGCAGACTCCTGTATGAGGATCAAAGCCTGGTGGGAAAGGCAGGTGCTTCTGGAACTTTATGGATATGGGTCTGTGTCTACTATTTGGGGGGATTCCAGAGTCACAATCGACTCGAAGATCACACGAGCTGTGTACATACCCCCGTGGCAGAAGGTATTTCAGAAGCTGTCAGCCTGGGAGAACATGGAAAGTCCTCTTGTGGCATTACTAAAAATTAGTAAAATAAATTACCACTGTTAAGTAAATCTATCAATGGCTCTTGAAATCCTTAATCACCAATCACTACTCAGTTGTGATAATCACATCTCCCTTAACAAAAAGTTCATCAGTGACACTGTGAAGAATTGAAAATTTGTCAGCCTCCATGACGTGGCAACATATTACTACTTAAGTAATAAGTAACTACTGTTGTGGTTTTACCAGGACTTTCAAACATTATGCCACATTTGACGTTATTGAGATGAGTTAATTCGATTGCAGTTATTCAGCTGCAAAGTAGTAATTATGGCCATCCGTTGATGAACTTGCTTACCCTTTCAAAGAGCAAGTAACTATAACCCAGAAAATAATTATATTATTCTTTCACTGAGTCTTATTTTAACATGCAAAAAACACTATACTGTAAATACAGGTCAGAATATCCTCAGAAATGCTTAAATATCAGATATATTGGTTGGAAGATGCAATTTAGTGTCTGTCTTAGAATCTTTCAACTATTACTCACTGAGGGATGGACTAGTTTCAGAGGACACATTTTGAATCAGATTAATAAACAAGTCTGAGAGAACTGATTCACTGAGCCCCTGTTCATAGACATCTTTCAGAAGTCTACATTAAAGTTTTCTTTGTTAATTTCCCCAATACAAGAAACATTCCCATTAATTTCCTTGTGAAAATCGATACCGTTTTATTTATAGTACAATACACTAAATAAAATTTACCTTCGTTAATTGGCTGGATACTGGAAGGCAAACAAATTTGTCAGTGTGTCATTGATAAAAGCACTAGTATTTCTTGAGGAGAAAAAAAAAAACACTTCTTAGGTTTTTCCACAGGAAATGAGGAACTTATTACCCTTCATGTTGTCCTGCGTTGTTCACGTTTCTGTGGGCAGGCATGACAAGAGGGCAAGAGGGTTGTCGAACACTAGGTGGAACTTCTTGTAAGAATGCAGTGTCCCCATCGTGACCTTGCAGATATATCAATACACCAGTCTATTACATACTATTTTGTTCCTTCACGCAAAAGCAAAGAACATTGCAACAATGAACTGGAAGTTAATGAGCACCTGTCACATTGTCATTTCTGCATTCCTATTCAAGTAGCAGCACTGGAGAAGGTTGAGTAGCAGCATTTGATCCCCTTTCCTGAAGCGATATCAGAATCTCCTACGTGCTGTGAATAAAAAGCTCTCTCTATCCATGTAAAACGCCTTGCAGAAACACTGTTCGGAATGGTGCAATATAAAAATGAATTTCATTGAATCTTAGTTACATTTAAATAAATAAACAATGTCAAAGACCTTGCTATTTACAAATAACAATGGACAATTAAAAAGAAAACTTTGAAATATGGTATGAATTAATTTAGAGAAACGTTATTGCTATTAAAAATGATTCTTGTGTATGTGTACAGTTTTCCATATGTTGGGGTTTGTGCCCGGTGATTGACTGGCATTCCATCTGTTGACCATGGACACCGGTTCCCCTTTATATTAACCACATGCATCTGTTACAGGCCTCCTAAGTAAAGCAGAGCCAAATTATTTTATTTTTGCAACTGAATATTCCAACCACACCCATTCCTAAAGTATGCAAAACATAAACACTGACTTAGCAACGTTAGAATATTTATTTAATGTCTGAAGAAAGTCTTTGTGCAGGGAAGACATGCTTAATATTCAGCTGTTTAGTAAGACTTTGGCATGTTACATCCTTTAACTACACTAAAAATAGTTCAGATTTATCATAAACTAGGAAAATTGTGAAACGAGCCTTTGAAAAAATGTTGAAAAAGGAATCTAGTGGAATTTAGAATATTCTGTCCAGACATCAATAAAAGTGCTTTAATTATGCATACAAGAAAACAAGCTACCATGATACACGATACCTACAACACATAATACCTCCTTACCAAAAGGGGAAGTTTATTCCAAATTTCAATTTTTGCATGAGAACACACTCCAATTTACTAGATATTTTCTATTTATTCTATTTACCAGATATTGACACTTATTGGAGCTACAGGAACTTTTAGTAAACAAAGTATGTTGATATTAGTGACACAAAGGTAATACAGATATAGAGTTGTTAAACTGTACAACCCCCCAGTTGGTAATTAGCCATCAGGAACATTTTGCCACATTCTGCACACACATTTTTTGCAATAACCATCAACACAAAATTTTCTCCAAAATACAGAATTTTGAGTACATACGACACTACATAAACAAAACTGTTCACATTTCCTGAGTGATTCTAAGTTTTAATCATCATTCGGTGTTACTGGTCCACAAGCACAGCGTTTCTGCATATGCTGCCCTGCTCAAAATCACAACTTTGTCTCCATCTACTGGCCAAAATTATTTGAAAGTGAAATTACAGTAATAGGGAAACCAAGGCATCAAACCCCTATATGAGATGGATTTCCATGGACTACTAATCACCATTTTTTAATTCAAGGAACTTTAATATAATCACTAGGAAGTGGTTTTAATAATTTGGTGACGGTCAATCTGCCTGCCTTTCTTCTAAAATTAATAGATTTCAATTGAAAACCAAAACAAATCATGACTATCTTGAGTTGGCATTTACTAACGAATCAATTTTTAAAGCTATAGTTTGACTGTTAAGCATGTTTTATCTTTTGTAAAATGGTCTAGTTTTGGGTGTTGTGATATTTAAAAAAAACTGTCATTCACTACATTAAATGCTTTATTTATTTGATTTACAGCAGCACAAAATCCTCTAGCCCCTGTACCTCAGTGGTAGAGATGCCAGTGATAATCTCCATGTCTGTCTGAAGCACTGTCAACACCAAGTCCAGAGCTTTCCTCCAGGCCTCTAGCTTTACAGTTACATTGTCATACACGGCTGTGGTTTGTCCATCACCTACACCCTGCCTTGAGGGTCGCTCCCAGAACCCACTAAGCTGGGCTGACCTTGAAGCCCAAAGCTTCAGGTCTTGCTCAAGGATTTTACGGGATTCCAGCTCTGATGAACATTCACCAGTGTTGAATATCATCATGGCCACGTAATCGATCCAGCCACGTGACATGTGCTGAAATATGCTCGATCTGTAGGGACTAGGTCCTCCCGCAGCATATATGAACCCCAGTTCTCTGTCATGCTTCTGTTTGACATTATCTTCAGCTGCTTTCAAGAGGTGTTTGACACAAAGCATTTCAGTCACTCCAGCTCCAGGAAGGAGCTTCCCATCCAGGAGTGCATGGTGCAGCCGGTAGGCACAACCCCAAAAGCGATCCTCCAAGGCCTGTAGCTTGGCCTGCACGGCGCTCGTAATGACCACTGTGACCAACGCCGATCCGATCACCCCGATTTTCACACCCACAGTCGTGTGTCTCTTTGATCCTCTCCCACCAGGGCCTCCCCAGAAGTTCACCTGCACGCCACCACCAACACAAAGCTCACTCAACTGTGTGGCATAAATCACCGGTATTGCTCCAGTTGCTTCAGCAAAGTCCTTTGAAACTTCAGGCCTCACTTGCTCAATGACGAGGATATTGTGCCTGAAGCAGGCCTCAGCGAGATCATCAGACACGACCCCATTCACCAGGAGCACATTCACTTTCAGCTGAAGCAGCATTTCTGAAACACCAGCCACCCACTTGTCTCCCCTACTTGGCCTCATCGGGTTCAAACTTCCGGTGATAATTTTGATGTCAGAGGGCTTGTTGTAACCGAGATGGCGATACTTCTCACTCAAATCTCCACCGATGACGGCGACGTGGAGATTCTGATCCTTCAGACGATCGACTATCAAAGCCTGCTCCACAGACACAAAGGTGACCAATCCCGATGCCACACATGAGCAGTCCTCTGAGAAGCCAGGCAGCAAGCATGTGACTAGTTTACTGACATCAAAAACGCATTTACTAAAATCTCCACGTCTTGTGTTCTCTGTTTGAATCCTGCTTGCCTCTGTGACTAACTTCATTAAGTTATCACTACCATGGCAGACAGTATTTGCAAGGAAGGCAATGTCTTGGTATTCAAAATTGTGCTTAAGCAAGAACAATGACTCAGTTGACCTTTTGTGGTCCACTTCTGTCCCAGTGGTCTCCTCTTTTTGACTGAAATGTCTACTGTGCCTCAGTTTTAAATTGTGTCTAACCATTGTGGGAAACTTGCTATCTTGACATGATCTCCCAGCCAGGCAGCTAGACTTGCTTATACCTTGAGCTGGCAAACGAGAAAAGGGAGCCTGAGTAGTAACAGAGATGCCCTGTGACCCATCTGATACGCTTTCAGAATCCTGGTCAGAAGTAACTGTTGAATTCCCCCACCGTCCCAGTCTACGACCAACAAGGTGAACGACCTCCTTGAGGGGCACGCAGCTCATCTGACAGGCCTCCAAGCACAATTCCAGTCCTTCCGTCATGGAGGAGACAACATCACGCACAGGCATACCTTCGCGGAGGCACTCCAGAACAGCTGCACTCCATGCCCCCGCCATAAACACCAGGGCCACTGTCCCCGTGTGGAAGCTTTTCAGATGGGCCTGCACCGTCTCCAGGAGCAACTGCCCTGCTGCAAAACTGGTGTCCATGTCTTCCAGCAGGCGCAGGGGTGAGCCCGCCAGAGAGGACCCGCCGCCATCCTGATCTACCACAAACTTATACCTTTTATCAGGGCCTAGGAAGGAGCGTGCTGAAGCCGCCAGTATCACCAGCTGCTGCAGCCCCACATGCCGTTGATGGTGGACGACCCAGCACCCGTACACTGACATCTGAAAACAAATACATAAAATCATGCACATACAAATACATAAAAACCACCTTCAGTGGCTCATCAATGAATTTGATAATAAGGGAAACGGCAGAAGGCCTTTTCCAGCTGTTGTACTCCTAACTCTGAAAAATAAGTAAATTACTTAACCCCAACCACTTATACTAAAGAATTTATGTAAAAAACTGAATTGTAGAAAACAGAAAATGTAACAGGCCTACTACTATAAATAATGAAACACAAAATGCTGATATATAGGTAAACGATATGAACATGAAGAAACATGTTCATATCAAAGTCATAAAATGAAGTGTGAATATTGTGTAACTGCACACACAATTGTCAATAATATGGGTAACTGTGATACGTCATATAACCATTGCATAACTGTGTAAAGGAAAGTAAGGTAACTTACAGTGGTGGCCAAATTTATTATAACACCTGACAGATCTGAAAATATTGACTTTTTTGTCGCCAAAACATAATTTCATTTCATAATGTTCATGAAATATGCAGATGGTTGCGCACAACAAGTATTAGATGAAGTGAGACCTACTGTTTTTGTCCACTTTTAACTGTAATATTTGGTATGTCCACCTTTTGCAGCAATTACAGCAGCACATCTCTCTGACACAGTGTCAATATATTTCCTGAGAACTTCATCACTAATGGTATCCCATGCCTTCTGCAACTCAAGGCAAAGGCTCTCTTTTAAATGTACAATAGATCCAGTTTATTTTCCAACTTGTCACAAATGTGCTTGATGCGGTTAAGGCCTGGACAGTGATTCTCCTTAGGAAGGCTCTATTCTATCGTTTATAGAGCTTAATGATCACTTTGTAGATTTCATTTGTTTTATGGGTATTTTAATGGCCAATTCAATAAAAACAACTGAAACCTTTTAAACATGCCAAGTTTTTCTAATAATTTTGGCCACCACTGTACATCACTATCAACATTTAATTATAATATCTGTTATAAATTAATTTGGTAGCTGGCCATTCCTCATAACTGAAAAGTTATTTGCATTTTTTGTGCTAAAACGTAACATGACCTTTAAGAAGCTTTGTGATAAAAGCTTTAGGATTTGTGGTGGAGAGGCCTATCAAATGAATGGCATACATATTCCATAATCATGTAAAGCATAAACCATTAGTATGTACAGAAAGAAGCCATCCAACTTCAGACTTATCAAGCTAAATGAGGTTTTAATTATTTTAAATTAATAATTACAATTACTATTTTTAAATTTACATAGCCAGGACTCCGGAGTAAATTGCCCTGTTCACACTTACAGTCCACGCATCGCAATGTGTTATCAGCAGTCATTGTTGAAAGGCAATAGTCAGGTGAAGGGTGCAAATAACAGATGCCCAAGTACACTAAAAGGGACACTGCTTTAAAAATGGTGCCACCCTTTGGATGAAACCGGGGGCCTGAGTCTCTGAGGTCATGTAAGATCCCTGGGCATCTTTCGAAAGAGTTGGAGTGGTAACCTGATGCACACTGCGTCCCTATCAAATCTGACCTCATAATCATCCCCTATATGTAACTAGTGAATTATCTCCTGCCCCTCCACCACTTTAGCTACTGTGTGGTGACTGTACTGGTACAGAATGGCTGTGGCCACATCATCCAGATCGGTGCTACACAGGGGTGGTGGTTGAACTGGCTCCCCATTTGTTCTATAAAGCACTTAGGGTGTCTTGAAAAGCTCAGTATAAATGTGACATTCATTCACTCAGTTATATCTTTAATCACTATGCCACCCAAAGGCTGAATACTAAACATAAAAACTTCTCCCCATGTTGTGAAAGTTTCTTCTAGGTACGCCCATTTCCTCCCACAATCCAGAGATGCAGTGGCATGAACTGGCATCACTTAAAAGCCCATGGAGAGATCGTGTTTGTGCCATGTGAATTGATAGCATCCCATCCAGCATGTACCCCTACCGTGTGCCCTAAGATGGCTCGGATAGGGTTCCCAGTTACTCAGTGCTGGATGGATCAAATGTGGTTTAAAACCCCGAAATGATAATATTACATTTAAGTTAATTAGAACTAGAGGATGCGTGAACTTTTAAGTTTTATTTTCGGCCTGTTCCTGTGTATGAGGTCAAAAGTAAAAGCACCGCTGCTGAGATCCCATATTCAAACGCCGTAAGAGAATACGTCCATAAATAACAGTTAAACGAGCCTTATAACTGCGATAAGCGCAATATCCAGCTAGTTGACTGGATGCCGTTTATTTCAGGTGCCATAGCTTGCAGCCGCTAGAACGCTAGCGCCTGAATATTCAAGTATTCTGGTATTACTTGAACGCGAACACCAACCTCAAGAAATACTAGTCACGCTTCTCGTTACAAAACCCGAGTTTATCTAAAGAAGGAGACGCACCTTTCTCACTGGCCGCGGCGTTTATATCTCCGCCGATTTTGTTATGAGTGGAGCAGCGCCACGCATGCGCACAAAGCTTCCGGCGGCTACCCATCAGCGCGTTGCCAGGAAACCGAGAAGCCAAACACAACCTAAAAGCTATTTGCCCCGGCCCCTCCGTAATTTTCTATTGGTCAAAACAGTGCGTATAGCCGGAAAAAATGGAAAAAAATCCATTTCTATTGGTGAAAGGCCTTGTCTATTAAAATAGACTCTCTGCCGCTAAAGTTTTCTGCTAATCAAATACTCCGTTTTGTTTACCTTTGCAGCTCTCCCGAGTTCGAGGTAGCTGATTATGACAAGCTAATAATTTATACATATTAAACGCATATTATTTGATTAGCTATCTACATTTAGGAGCGATACGTATAAAATGGTAAGTAATTAACTTTAATTAATGTTAAATGTATGTACACCGCGTTGGATCATTATTTCATCCAGCTAGCTAGAAAACAGTACGTGACTAGTTAGTTTCAGTAGCCAAAATGCAGTTTTACCCTAATTTACCTCCGATTAGTACTGCTGCAAGTAATGTTCAGTATTTTACACCTGCAACTACATTGTACACGTATGTATTCACAGAGGCTGGATTCAGGCATAGAGCCGTAGGACGAGTATGTACAAAGAAATAAATGCGTATGCGGGCGTGTTAATATGTTGACTTCGCTGTCTCCAAGGCATCCAGTTACAAGAAGCCCGGCGTTGCCGTGCACCAGAGGAAAAAAGCAGCCTCCAAACCTGATCTAACTGAAGAGCAGAAACAAGAGATACGGGAAGCCTTCGATCTTTTTGACACAGATGGTTCAGGGACTATAGATGTAAAGGAGCTTAAGGTTTGGTTAATACTCTAGTGTCATAATATTAATAATAATAATAATAATAATAACAATAAATAATAATAATAATGCACACTACATTAACGGTGGTTTTACTGCCTTGTGAACATATTTCCATCCATCCATTTTCATCTCATTTTCATTACATCTCATTTAGTGAAGGGTCAATTTTTTCACTTTCCTGCCAGAAGGTAGTCTGCAAATGGTTACAAAAAAGTTAAGGAGCACAAATTGAATTATTCTTTAACGTCAAAGGAAATCTCTGTGTTGCTTACACTTGTCTCTGACCTGTGTAAAATCTTAAAATTCGGACCATGTAAAGTAGGACTTTGCCATCCTGCTTATTTGACTTCCTCTGCCAGACCCTGGAGGTTGGGCTCCCCCTTTGAGTCTGGTTCCACCCAAGGTTACTCCCTTCTAGGAAGTTTTTCTTTGCCTCTGCGTTGTGTACTGGGGGCTTCGGGCAGAGGTAATGTAATATTGAGACAATGTAATAATGTGAAAATGCGCTATACAAACTGTATTGTATTTTATTCACCTTCCCTCGGCAGGTTGCCATGCGTGCTCTCGGCTTTGAGCCCAAGAAGGAGGAAATAAAGAAGATGATCTCTGACATTGATAAGGAAGGATCGGGGACTATTGATTTTAATGACTTCTTAAGTATGATGACCCAGAAAATGGTAATTTAGAACTGTGCTGTTCATTTTGGTGAATCCCACTTTCAAACATTGATTTTCACTGATAAAGGGTTTTTTTCACATGTGCCTGGATACCCCTTTCAACATATATGTTTTAACCGTTACTAGAGCGAAAAGGATTCAAAAGAAGAAATTCTCAAGGCTTTTCGGTTGTTTGATGACGATGGCACAGGGAAAATTTCTTTCAAAAACCTCAAAAGAGTTGCCAAAGAACTTGGAGAGAATTTAACGGATGAGGAACTGCAAGTAAGTTCACACAATTTTAAACCTTAAATTAAAAATGACGACAGGTATACAAAATGTGACAAAAGTGACTAAACTATATATAAATATTTTAATATTTTTTGCTCCCTAAGGAAATGATTGATGAAGCAGACCGCGATGGAGATGGGGAAATTAATGAAGAGGAATTTCTACGGATAATGAAGAAGACAAGTCTATATTAACTGTCTGAAATAATGATTTGAAAGGTCTTTCCTACAATATTTTGCACTTTGTGTTTGTACCTGGTATATAGTTTTCTAAAGAAAAATTGAATTTTTGGACTGATTTTTTTTTTCATGCATGTGAAATGAATAAAAGCTTTTCTGAATCTTGGCATCTTTCTTGGTAGTGTGTAACCCACTGACAAGTATGTTTTTCATTAGAGAACTCCAAAACATTTTTTTAATTGACAGGTTTAAATTTGCATTGACATTATTCATATTATTAATTAAACTCAGTCGCACAATTTTCTGCAACAAATATAAGTAGTATAATAGGTGGCTGTACATGCAGAAGAGGTTATTGACTTTCCACTTGGGATCATCGTAGGACGACATCTTACCTACAAGTCATTTCAGCAAATAGCTTTCCAGCTAGAACTGTCCTGATCAACCACAAGTGAAGGGGCTATGTGAAGGTTAGCTGGGAAGTGGTCTGTCACACAGACTCACAGAAAGGGCCCCCGATAACCCAGCACCAATACTCAACCTGAAAGGCAGTGAATCCCACCAGCAATGTTCCCCGAAGAGTGCAGACTATAATGGCAAAAATGAGCTAACCACCTTCATGCTACAACCCTTGGTTTTAGAATATGATGTCACATAACTGGTGTCTACATACTTTTGACCATATAGTATATGTTTGAAGCCCAGCCATTCCATCACATAATCTGGCTTAGTAAATTTAACAGACAGTTCTGTTAAAAAATACTGCCTTCTGTTAATTTCTAGACAGTTTTCGTTGCCCAAAGGAAATGTTGCAGTGTGCACATCAGACTGGCCCCAGGTATTTTGTTTTGGTATGTTTCGCCTTCTGTCACTGGTTGACATTTCCGTTTCAGTTTGTGTGGGAATTCCGTGAACAGTAATTCAATGAGAATTATTGGCATTTCACATTTTACCTAGCAATTCATTCAGTGAGTCCCTTCATTCATTTGAATTTCACCATAGGAAATAGTTACAACCCAGGATGGAGTGCCATCCCATGGCAGGGCATGCATGCACAATTTGGCAACTCCAAATTCAACATGTTTTTGGACTATGGGGGGGGGGACACCAAAGTGACATGCGGGGAACATACAAACTCTACACACATGCAACCCTGGCAGTCACTCAAACTCTGGTCCCAGCAGTGTGAGACAACACTGCTAGCCATGCTGCCCCATTCTCAGCATTTCATAATAAGAAAATGAAAAGAAAAAAATACTGGGAAATGTACTAGGAAGACTTCACACTAACTTCCATCCATCTACCAACTACTTTGGACAACGTGGAGTCTATCCCAGGAAGCATGCTGACAAGCTGCAAAGTTTCTGGGAGAATGTCCTTTGGACTGATGAGATGAAACTGGAGCTTTTTTGGTAGGTCTATAAGATTCTAACAGGACTGGATGCTGTTCAACCAAATAGTTACTTCAGCATTAGTTCGAATACAAGAACTCATGGCCATAGGTGGAAATTAGCGGGAGAACATTTTAAGGTGAATTTGAGGAAGCACTTCTTTACACAGCGAGTTGTTAGAGTATGGAATAGTTAGGGTAGTGCAGGCTAAAACCTTGGGTTCCTTTAAATCAGAGCTAGATAAGATTTTAACAACTCTGAGCTATTAGTTAAGTTCTTCCCAAATGAGCTCGATGGGCCGAATGGCCTCCTCTCGTTTGTATAGTTCTTATGTTCTTACGTTCTTATGTTTAATGACTATCAAGGCATCCTGGAGCGAAACATACTGCCCAGTGTCAGACAGCTCAACCTTTCAGGTCATGGGCCCTACAACATGATAATGACCCAAAGCACACACCTAAATGTACTAAGGAATGGCTGGTAAAAAAAAATATGTATAAAAAAATAAAACATTGGCCTATTCTTAAATGGCCCTCTCTGAGCACCTATGGAAAGTTCTGAAAATTACAGTGTGGAGATGGCACCCTTCAAACCTGTGACAGATAGAGCACTTTCCTCATGAAGACTAAAGGCCAAACTACCTGTTGACAGATGCAGAAGCCTCATTGCCAACTACAGAGATCACTTTTTGACACTGATTGTTGCTAAAGGTGGTGCAATAAAATATTAAGTTGAGACTACCATCTTCTTTTAACATGCCATCTTCATTTGTTTTATTATGCAAAATATTCAGTTGAATCAAAAATCAAAAGCAATGTCACATTTGTAATTATCATGTAATAAAGATGCTATTAACTTTTGCCAGTTTCAAGGTATTTCAGAGATTGGGTTCTTTTTTTCGTGTATGGGTACCACCAAATTTGTCCACAACTGTATATACACTCACCTAAAGGATTATTAGGAACACCATACTAATACGGTGTTTGACTGCCTTAATTCTACATGGCATTGATTCAACAAGGTGCTGAAAGCATTCTTTAGAAATGTTGACCCATATTGATAGGATAGCATCTTGCAGTTGATGGAGATTTGTGGGATGCACATCCAGGGCACGAAGCTCCCATTCC
>JAODKM010000048.1:5032106-5043421 GCA_026780845.1 Petrocephalus sullivani | reverse complement strand
ACAGGTGTGGCATGTCAAGGTGCTGATTAGACAGCATGAATAGTGCACAGGTGTGCCTTAGACTGCCCACAATAAAATTTCCCGATGTTTGAGTTCAGTTCATGAATAATGGGAGCAAAAACAAGAGTGTTGCGGTTATATTTTTGTTCAGTGTATATGGCAGGGGGGCAGAGTGTGGCTGTAACCGAGAGGTCCCCAGTTCAAGCCCAGCTTAACCCCAAGCTCCCTGGGCGCCCTTTTAGGTGGCTGCCCTTCCCGGTCATTTTTTTGTTTCAGTCATTTCCTAAATTTATGGGTGTGTCAGTACTGCTACCTACTTTGGTATATCTCATTCTTTATTAAGGCCCAGTAGCTCTCAATGGGGGTTAAGTCAGGCAATGAAGGGGGCCAGGTCATTATTCAATCAGTTTTAAAGCCTCTCTTAGCCAGTCTATGCAGTCCTTTGTTGCATGGGAAGGAGCATTGTACTGCATGAATATCATAACCTTTTTGAAAGCTGTGCCAGTGTCTGGAGACAGTATCTTCTAGAAATTGGCAATAGATCTTGTTAATTATAATACCATCTGGAAGTATGAAAGGTCCAACAAGTTCATCACTGATAACTGCAGCGCACATCATCACTCCACCACCACCTTGTTGGTGCTTGAAGAAGGTGTCCAACCACAGGCCCATCTACCTGCTCCATCAAGAGTTACTTTCATCTCTTCTGTTCCTTGTCAGTGGCATGTAGCACACTGCACCCAGTACTTCCAGAGATTCCGTTCAGATTGTGGTTTTGAAACATGGTGGCACTTGATGCTAAAATGTTTTTGGAAGTCCCCCCTTTAATTTGACACATATATTTGGCAGTTAATATTAACTTCCTTTCTCTACATGCTTCTTCTGTCCTCTTTGTCAGTTGGCAACAAAACAGTACTGTACAGTAATGATGTTTTAAAAGTTTAGCAGTTTTGATGGTTTTGCATCCCGCTGACAAGCACTTTACTATTTAGTTTTTTTTTTGCTCTTTTCAATGAAAGTATCTATGTTTTCCTATGTTTTACTATTTTTCACCAAATAGAAAGTACTCAGAACAAATAATGAACATGCTTAATTAGCTTGATTAGAGAGTCATCTGGACGGAAAATATTGTTCAGAAGAGAAGATAATAATTCTGCACACAGTGCAATAGCTCCAGTCACTTGCAACTTAGAGACTGATTAGAACACGGGCTTGAGGTTTGAATTTCTGAATTCGACTTCCTATTGAAGCAAATTTCAAAGTGAAATTAAAGTTGAAATTGAAATTTGAAATTAAAACTGAGAGATGCCCAGGTCTTTTTTGGTGAGCAGACACATATTGCTGACATGTAGATTGCTGATATGCAAAAGATGTGTACATTATCTGTACATGTAGACATTGAGATTTCTGTCCATCCTCAAGCCACTTATCCAATAAGAGGGGTCAGGCAGCGAAGGGCACCGTCTGCCCTGGATGGGTTTTCAGTCAAATGCAGGGTGCACACATTTTCACACTTTGGCCAATTTAGAGAAAGCAATTTACCTAACTGCATGTTTTTTGGACTGTAGGAGCCCAGGCAACATGCCTGAATATGCAAATTACATACAGAGAGAGCGTAAACAGGATTCAAATCCAGAACCCTGGAGGTACAATATAACATTGCAACCCAACATTCCACCCTGTTTCTTAGACTTATATTGGTAATTCAATAGTCACGGTTCATCTGTGGCCATTGTGTAATATTTTTACATATATATTATTGAATTAGTTTGTTATTTCATTATGTTAACTGATAACAAGCTGCAACCACATTTCAACAGCTTATAGTCTCAGTACTTTGGTGAACAACTATTCCTGTAATGAGAACATTTGGAGACAGAAGAATATGGAGTGTGTGGTGAGAATGTAGAGACTGTGTACAGAATGTGTAGGAAGTACATACAATGCCTGTAGGAAGAAGGTGCTAATAGTATGAAAGTAAATACAGAGTACTGTAAATGGAGTGTGTAGGAAGAATGTATGTGGAGCCTATAGAACATGCAAGGATAGTATAGAGAGTGCCTAGAAAGTGTATATAAGCCAGGAGAGGTAGGGGCAAGAGTTCCCAGCGAGGTTGAGGCTAGAGTCCCCTGTGAGGTAGGGACTAAAGTCCCTGGTGAGGTAGGGGCAGAAGTCCCTGTGAGTTAGGGGCAAAAATTCCTGGTAAGGTAGGCGCTAGAGTCCCCAGTAAAGTATGGGTTAAAGTCCCCTGTGCTAGAGCTACTGCCCTTTGAAGTAGGGGCTAGAGTCCCCTGTAAGGCCAAAAGCATATTAAACAAAAAAAATGTTCATGGTGGGGGCAGCTCTGTGGATTGAGACTCTGAAGGAGGTCAGTTCAAATCCTGTAGTCGGCAGAGTGATCCTACCATTGTGCCCTTGAGCAAGGCCCTTAACCCCAATTGCCTCGGGACTGGTTGACCCTGCTGTCTCCTCTGCACTAGTTTCATGAAGTGGCCTCCTGGTATGCTTTTATAGCGGTCCAGAAGGAGGTCCATGCTGAGCACTGATGGCTGCTTTTCCTTCACTCGCTGGTCAAACCCCTAGCAGACCATCTCTACTGGGTTTAGGTCAGGTGGCCAGGTCATGTGATGTGGCACTGTCACCCTCTGGTGTGTTCAAACCTGTGTTCAAGCAGAAAGGAAATAACTGAAAGATTAAAATGGCTAAAAACAAAATGCAAGAGCAGTGGAAAGAGATTCCGCACGGCGCTATAAAGAGATTCCGCACAGTGCTATCTGCCGACACCCACTGCACTTATATAATGCTATTTTCGTCAGCCTGACTTTCCTCGCCGGTTTACTTATTTGCGGGCCTGCGGTAATTTCAGGTGATATGATGCAGGATATTAAAAGAAGTGTTTTCTTTTAACGTAGGCGTATGTGATCCATACTTATAGGTTTAACAAGGCAGTCATTAAAAATGATTAATCCTAAAGTAAAGAACACCAGAATTTAAACTGGGGTCTATTAGTGTTAAGGACAAGCTGACAGTAATTATCTAAAAGATAATATTCATCCATTTTATATATGGCTTGTCCCGTGCAGGGTCATGGGGCGTCCGGCGCCTATCACAGAAACAATGGCCACAAGGCAGGGAACAACTCAGGATGGGCCGCCATTCCATTGCAAGGCACGTTCACATACCATTCAGTCACACATACAGACTTACAATTAGGCAATATGGTAACTCCAATTCACCTTAGCATGTTTTTGGACTGTGGGGGTAAATGAGAAAACCCAGACTGCACTGGGGGAGCATGCAAACTTTGCACACATACAGACAGGGTAGGGAACTCAACCATAGCTAATCATACCTGCCCCTAGAGTTTGACAGTCAATAAGTCCTTTTTTTTTTGAAGGTGGCTCTTATTAACCATATTTAAATAGTTGCAACACATTAGTTTATACCAGGGTTTTTTACACCAGGGTTTTCACTTTTTTTCAACAAAAAAAAAGGGAGTGGCAACTATAAA
This sequence comes from Petrocephalus sullivani, assembly GCA_026780845.1. Taxonomy (NCBI): domain Eukaryota; kingdom Metazoa; phylum Chordata; class Actinopteri; order Osteoglossiformes; family Mormyridae; genus Petrocephalus; species Petrocephalus sullivani. The sequence continues at coordinate 5,039,910 of JAODKM010000048.1, read as the reverse complement.
AGTTACCAACCTGGGGAGTGGGGGGGGGGAAACAATATGAGTTGTTGACCTGTGGGGGCAGAGACAGTACCAGTTTCTGTCCAGAAGGGGGTTTTGTTGGTGACGGTGATAGTTGATGGTCTGGGGCGACATAAAATTCCATGTGTACACAAGTTTGAAAAGCTCTAAATGGAGAGTGATTGGGCAGAAACTCAGAACAAATCTGTAATTCATTTGGACCTTAACCACCACCTGAGTGATTAAATGTGGCCACTCTCATTTTAGTTTTGGTATAACCCAGCAAAGGAACTCCTATCTCGAGATGAAAAGTTCCATGTTCCTGTTTGACGGGTTGGTGTATTCCAATCTGCTCTCAGCTTCCTCGGAGCGCACTGCAGCGATCCGGCCTTGCCATCCTCTGTGTCTGACGCCGCCGCATGACACAGACATTAGGAAATGCGTTATCCTCACCACTGTGGCTGAAAAATCACACATAGGTATTTGCCACATCCACTTGGGTGTTGCCCGTAGACCTGTGAATTGCAAACTCCAAATAAGGTAATGAGGGAGGGATGACCCTGCTAGATTTCTCTGGACCTTCATTCCCTCGTTAACATCGCTTTTTTATTGGATCAGCTACACATATCAGATAACGTAACATGCTACAGCTTACATATTATCATGTTCGCTTGGACAACATAAAAGAAAAATACATGTACCTGTTAAGTAGATGAACTGTGTTGAAGCTGGTAAATTGAAAGAATATGAAACCACTGGGGTAACATAAGGTATTATACGTTGAATTTCGGTGTGAAGTTCACTATGAACTGGAATATTGAATTAGTGCAAGAAGCCGAAAAAAATGATTCGCAGATGAGAGCACAGATACATAATCGAGGGATGCATTTGTATACAACAAGAATCGAAAGATACAGTGAAATTTCTTATGCCTTCTCTAGGTCTAGGGTCTGTGCAAAATGCCCCTCCCACCCCAGCTGTGGAATTATTAAGCTACGATGACGCTATGCTGAAACCCCATTCTGCGGAAGCAAAGAGGCCCCTTTTCCTTAAGATGACATGATGGAGGCTGGGGCCTTTAGCAAGGGAACTCTGGTGGCAAACTCGAGAATCTACCTTTCCCTGCCGATGACACGGGGGCTTGGAGGGCCTGCACCTCGTCGGCCCCCACCCACAACTTCCTGCGCGTCGCCATCCGGCATGCGGCAACCGAGGGGTTTTCTACGGCTCTGCCACCACGAGTCATCCAGGCCTGGGCTATGAGTCTGCAAAAAAAAACACACAAGGAAACAAGGGCCTCAGCTTTCTGTTTGACTCTCCAATTTCGCTCATGGGACAGGAAGAGCCGAAACAGCGGGGAACACACCGCCACGATTTTCCCCTCCGAAAAAACGCCAGTGTACCCCAAAAGCCCACAGCATCAACCGGAGATGCTCATGATAGAATATAACACATACATGTCAGAATCATAACAATGTTACTTCAAATGGTTGCACAGTGTTGTGCTGTCTCGTGCTGTTAGTCATGTTGCATAAAAACATGAGTCACTGATTGTAATCCTATAGCCCACCAAAAAGGTCTGATTATTAAACACCTGGTGTGTCATATTCGATAGCACAAGGTAAATGGTGACACATGATAACCCATTCACACAGATAACTAATTGTTTAAATCTTTGCTACTTACATAGTAGCTGTATTTTTATGAACTTTATCAGTAATAATAGTAGCTTGCATGCAACAGCTTTTCGCTCATAGACTTTAGGCTTATCCTGACAGTTATAAAACTCATCCCAATAATTATTTTTTATTTCTTTTGGGATATCATATTCCAAACCTATTCTGTGACTTCCCTGGATTCCCAAATTCATTTCACAATCTCAGGCTACTCCAAAATATGTGTATTACCTCTCACCCTCCCTTTTATCTGATTTATGATTAGCCTTTTATTTTCAGTTGTGAGTTGTTCTCCCATTGTTTTTTTTTTATTATTTATTTAACTTTATAGTTTTGTCAAATCGTTTGCCAAATGGTGGGCCCTCACTCACTCTGTTCTGCAGGATTTATTTTTAATTTAACTTTAATATTTGTCAAATTGGTTGCCTAACGACGGCCCTCACTCACTCCTTGGGATATTGTTGGCCAGCTCATACTTTCCCTCTTACGATTTACCTCAGAATCACAGCCCCATGACTAACATGTATTCGAAATTCCTTCTGTGCAATATTTGACACATCTCTTCATACGGAACATCTCAAACGATAACCACACTGCTAACTGATTATGCACATCTGACATCATGACCGGCTAATCAAATTCCGCTGATGTGTGCATCATGGAATTTGCCTAAAAACAAAATGAGGTGGTTCTTATATCTGATTTCAGGCATCCCACGCCGATAAAGATAGCATATTAGTATCCAGTATTACTAAATTACTTTAAATTATAGAGTAATGTGGCTGACGCATTACTCACCTTATAAATGTATACATCCGAAGGCATACAAATTACATATTCTCACGGGTTCATCAGCAGGGACACTCTAAGAGTTCAACCTGCAACTTTGGGACTTCAGCAGCCATACCACTTGCATTTCAGGCTAGGTAATCTATCCGAAGTTGATCAGGTTTGGACCTGGCTAGTACTGGGAGACCATCTAGGAAAGCTGGGCTGCTGCTGGAAGAGGTGATGGTGTGGCCAACAGGTTAGCCCATCCTGTGGTCTGTGTGGATCCCAGTGCAGGGATGGGGACAAATGTGCTGTAAAAATGGTGCTGTCTATTAGATGGGATGTAAAACAAAGTTCCTGACTCTGTGAGGTAAGGTCTCTGGGCATCATTTGAAAGTGTAGGGGTGGTACCCCAATGCCCTGGCTAAGACTGCCCACTTTGTTGGCCTCTTAATCATCCCCTATATCTAATTATAGAATTCTCTCCTGCCGGTTCACATCATTAGCTAGTGTGTGGTGAGCATACTGGTGCAGAATGGCTACTGTCACATCATCCAGGCGGGGGCTACACAGTGGTGGTGGTTGAAGTGGCTCCCCATTGGTTCTCTAAATCCCTTTAGGTGTCTTGAAAAGTGCTATATAAATGTAACAATCACATTCATTCATGCTGCTTACACCTCTAGGATATGTCCATCGATGCATATGATCACCAGCTAGCAGTCTGACGTACTGAAATAGTAAAAGAGTATGCCAGAATATTTTAGTAAGGAATCTGCAAAGCAAATAGACACCCGAGCTATGGAGGAGGCTTATTAAGTCTTTATTGAGGGTTTTACTTTCACTTTCTAATGGATGATGATTTTAGTACTTGCTTTTAGATGATACCTAGGTCTGGGCGCTTTGATCATGAATGTTTAAATGAATAAATAAATAATATGTATTCCCTTTCTGGTTCATGGATATTACAGGAGGAATCTCTTCATATCACAGGCAATACAGTGCACCCTGTACCACCCTGATATGTGTTGCAGTAATAATACACAACTGTCAATATGCCCCATGGGATATATCTGTACATTACAAAGTCCCTTTTAATATCTATCAGTACACCTGTCGACTTCTAATTCTTCTTCTCCAAGTGAGGTTAGTGGACAAGGTGTGCGGCTTTCAAAGCACGGTCATGTGACTGAAAACGAGTGGCCTTTTATCTAGGAAGGCTAATCTCACAGGCAGAAATCATCTAGAGAAATATATAAAACAAATTAAAAAAGGGTTCCTCCACTTTGATCTGGTCTGAGATAAAACTCTTCATCCAATTTCAGTTGGATTGCATCAAAACGCCCGAAGAAGACCGAGACCGAGCCCGAAGCATGACTTAGTCATCTCAGAAGTCCCCAAATGACTGCAAAGGTATGCTTGTGTGGGTGGCCCACAAAAAGGAAGGTTACCTTGTTTTGTTTAGACACACATTGCCTGCTTGGGTACGTAGCGACAGAGTGCCGATTCACAATGAAAATGATCTTTTTTTTTTCTTCTTACTTTCCTGCACGGTGTGCCGATTGCGCATGTTGCAAACGCTGCTTCCTTCCCCACACGCGCGCACACACACACACACACACACCCCAAACTCACGTAGCTGGCCAGTGGAAAAGAAAAATGAATTACTCATTGATCCCTTATGCCATTTTCCAGGTCTGAAGGAGTGGTTTGCCAAGGACATGAAGACTACATATATAAATAGGTAAGCTCTGCACCTGGTCAAACTACAAACCGTTCAAAAGCTTGGCTATAACTATCTGCATCACTGTGTCACTCTGGGATGAAACTGGGCACTATGGAATTTCTCCTGTATTGCATTTTAGCTATTGGATCCAGTGTTGTGATGGGCTTTCCCAATGGGCGACCGATGGTCCAGCAGGTGCAACTGGAATTAAAAAACTTCAAAACGAACTTACTGGTGAGTTTTTAAGCCTAAATTATATATATATATATATATATTGCGATGTTTATTGTGCAAGTCGTCCAAGTAGAAAAGAGCCATTTCTGCAGTGAAGATAAATCATTGTACTACAATTAATGTTCTTTTTTTCTCTTTATAGCACAATGACGTGATGCTGCACACGCCACTTATAGACAAGTTAAACGTAGGTGCAAACTGGAACCTCAGTCGCCACAACACAAGGGGATGGGGGATATATTTCTGAGCTGGACCATGCACTTGTTAGGAGCAGCTTTTTTTCCTGGACACAATGATAAAAGTACTTGATGAGGCCGGGGCTACTTTCACGAATGCTTTTGAGGTTGGTGAGCTTAGGAAGTCTTAGAAAGTCAATGAGTCACAGCAAGTTTGTTCACCCGCAACACCGACCGTGGGTGTACGTTTTCAAAGAAAATTATGTGCAAGGATGTTTGCCTGAAGACAAATCAGTAGATTAAGAAGAAAACTGAAAGAAATATATTTTAGGATCTTTTCAGTGAAAAGTTGCTTTACGAAGCATTACCGTAATCTGCAAGCGCTCTAGCTTATTGTAAATGCTTTCACTCAAAACAGATTTGCTCAAAAATGTAGTGACTCACCAGGGTAAAAAAATTAAAAGCCAGCAATATATGTTAACTGTTTTGCATATATCTCTTTGTATATCTTTCATTTTATGCATCTTCAAGAGATTTTAAGTTTGGCAAAACAACATGGGAAGAGTCATTTAGAAAATAAATTTTCAGGGTAATGCAATGCAGAAAACACATCTCCAGAGTTGCATACTTATATCCTGCAGGGTCCAGTAGAGAGCTGTTGAAAGTGACCTCCAGGGAGCGATCTATGTGGCCTCACCCAGAATCTAAACAAAACACTATTAAAATTTAGAATTACAAGTAGAGATTTTACAGTGTGTCTGTTTTTATAACTGAACCGCTCTTTCCAGAATTCTTTGTGTGGTGCAGTTAATCAGTGAAATTCAGTAAATGCTGATATTGAATATGTGAAAGAAGAGAAAACAATGAACATTGAATGTTCTTGGTCTTGTACTGATACATTTGCAGTGATCTTTGCAGTATTAAAATATTGACACGTTTTCTATAAAGGCTAGAGTTCTTTAAAGGTACATAGGGCTGAAATCTATGTCACAGTTTAGACTTAAGATAACCGCAAAAAATTAGCTGACAGTAATATGTTGAAAGATATTAAATTCGAAAGGCTAGTTTGTCTCAGTTTCAAGAAAGGTATAATCACTTTCTGTAATGAAAGCTGTGAGTCTGTGAAACGTTGGCCAGTGAGATTGGTGCTCCCTTGTCTGCGGTCTAGTGACCAAGTGCCGTCGGTTTTCTGCCCATGCAGACGTGCTGCGCGGTCAGCGCCCTTAAGTGCTTCGCGAAAGGCCTGCCGCAGCTCCCGGTATCCAGCACCGCCAGGAAGGTCAAGACGGCTCTCCACAAAAACCTCCAGAAGAAAGTCATTGTGAGTAGCCCGACAACTCCTCTGCCGTGCATTCCACCGTCAGTCTACGCGCGATTCCATTCCCAAAGCCCGGAATGAGCACTGACGGATATCCTTTGCTTATTTACTTTGTAGCAAAACAGCGTGAGAGACTGCAGTGTAAATGAATCTGAGGTGAGCAATTCGTTTTATTCATAATATTTATTTTTTCATAGAATTGCTTAAAATGCGGGATGAACCGTGCACTTGGTAAAACCCCGTAAGACCGCAGCAGGAGGAAAATTAGTTTTCTCGTTTGCAGTGGATCTTATAGTTGCGTTAAAACAGTTCCTAACACAATCGACTGGGTGTTTTTTTTAATGCATTTCCAGCCGCAATTCGTGTATGAACGCGGTCGTTTCCTTCACAGAATGCGGACAAAGCAAAATGCAGTGTGTGTGAGTCATACGATAAAAGAAGCAGCAAGGAGTTCATCAAGGAGCTGGAAACGCTGCTTCAGATGGTGAGTTTCGCCGCGCCGTTTTTTGGACGCAGGCTTTTGGTCATGCCCTGCCCTGCACGGCCGGCACTGACATTACTACTGTATGCGATTATAGACGCTGGAAAGGCTGAGCTGAAGGCAAGACCGGTATGCAAACAGGATGCCAAGACACTATTCCACAAAGAAGACGAAGAACGTGTAAATCAGAAGTTCCCCATCAGTGTAAAACTTATTTATTCATTATTTATTAACATGCTTTATGTTAGATTTTTTAAATATGTTTTATGTTATATTTCTGCTGCTGAGCTTGGAGTTTATGAAATATTATAAGCCAAAAAATCAGATCTGTATTTTACCTTAAAAATGAGAAGTTTCTATGGAATATAAAATGATAGATACATTTTATTGATCCAAGGGGAAAAATCTTTTAAACATAAGTGGTCCTGTTGACAATGGGGTCCGCTACTTCTTGCATGCTAAGCGTGCTTTTAATCCTTTAAACGACAGTCACTGCATAAATGTACCACAATGCTGCGAGAATTGGTAAATAATAACAATCCCCAGAAAACAATTTTGACCAGCGTACAATCAAGACTGGTACAGGTTTACTCCAAATAATCAGCATGTAAAATGTCTCAGCTTTGTTCTCCAGCGCCACCAAGTGGAATACGAACGCAATGTCAGGAGAGCAGGGCCGAAACCATTGTTATTTATTTGTCTAGACTGGGCCGTGGGAAATTATCCAATTTAACTTAATTGGTCTAAATGTTTTGTAACATTTTTGGTTGGTGGTGTGCCGTGGGATTTTTTAAATGTTGAAAGGTTGAAATACACTGGTCTAGATTACCAAGAAGCGCTAAGCCATGTAGTCGCGTCTTTCTAGGGAGGCAAATCCGAACTTCACTTCGGCATTATTTGCGTTGCTCGGATTACGTCATATATAGAGAAAATAAATATCTCATAATGAGATAGACAACAGTTTGTATCATGATACAAAAAACGGCATGATGAAGCCCATCTTTATGTTTTCATTGTGTATATACTGTCATTGTATTTATTAATAAAATGATTTAAATACATTTCTGTTGCAATTTGGTGATACAGGGGTGTAATGGACTGTAATGCAAAGGGAGCACTTAATTTAAGCATCCATCCATCCATCCATCCATCTCAAAACCACTTTTCCTGGTGGTGCCATAGGGACAGCACACCAAGCGCATCACAACAGATACCAGTCTCCAAGGCCACAGACACTGGGTCCTTCTAGGGCAGGGGTGCCCAGTCTTATCCGCAAAGGGCTGGTGTGTATGCAGGTTTTCGGGATAACCTTTAGATCAGCTGTTCAAACCCAGGTGTGAGGACTCTTTGGCTAACACTATGTAACAAATTTTTATTTTTATTTTGTTCCTGGGTACAAAGTGTGTTTTCCTAACCCGTTATGGCTAA
>JAODKM010000048.1:5012835-5028550 GCA_026780845.1 Petrocephalus sullivani | reverse complement strand
CTGTCTCTCTTACTGCACTGAGCATGTGTATGACAAAAAGAATTTCCCTCGGGATAAATAAAGTTTTTTCTTATCTTATCTTCTTATCTTATATAAATCCTCCACCACGTGTGTACCTGACAGTCCGGTATCTGACTCCCCTGTGTTTCTCCCATTCTAATTGGTTCGGTGCTTGTTCAGTGCCTGCATAAGTCCTGTTCAGGACTCCACAAAAGAGCTTCGTTCTCCCACGCCAGCGAGTCTGCTCATCATTCGCCGCTCTCGTGATGTCTCGGTCTGCCCTGCACTACAATAACTTTACAATTTTTCTGTCACTATCGTCATTATAAATTAGCCGTTCTTTTTTTTTTCTACAAATCATTTTATTAAACATTTATTTGTATCAACGTAATAGTAATAAGGTGATGCAAAAATTATTATACCCTAAAACAAATTGTACTAAATCTAATATTTCGTATGGCCTCTTTGACTTTTAAGAACAGCACCAACTCTGCTACACATTGAATGAACAAGTTTATGAAATACAGCTATGTCTATGTTTTTCTTTTTTTTTAAATGGAGATGGTTTGTAAATGGTTTGTAAAAATACAGCTAATTGTTCTTATAATCACTGAGAAATGGTTAAAAGTTTGAATTTCAAAAGGGGTGTACTCATTTCTGCTGAGCGCTGTATGTACATTTAAAGAAATGTTTAAAGCTATTTATCTGGGTAGTAAGTGTATATTTCCTTAGAAAAATCAAAACAGAACAGGCAAATTAACAGTAAGACAATAAAAACTAACAATTTCCTCCATTTTCCAAAAAATTACTGATAACTTGTTGGATGGCTAGATGAATACCTCTTCAGTTCCCAAACCTCTCCTCGGGTTTTTCTTAGATTCAGTAAATTTAATCACCAGCTGCATGAAAAAAACTGGGGTTGTTTTAATTTCGAGGGCTAGAATTTAAATGTCATTATACAAACACGGTATGGGTACTGCATACCAGGGTGACGTTAGTTTTAAAATTAGGTTAAAGTTTTCATTTTCAAATGACTAAGTTGACCCAATTTAACAGACATAATACACCAACATGAAAAGCATTTAAACATCAGTCTGTTTGCCTAAGACTTCTGCATATTACTGTATATATACATGATGACAGACAGCGTGAGGCTAGTTCCCTCACAGTCATGCTGTCGATGGTACGAGCTCCATATTCACCATCATTGTAATGAATTTCTGGAATTTCAAACAGTCTAACTGCAGATATTGATTAAAAAAACTCTACAATGAACTGGCATCTGATCCTTTGCCTTATGCTCCACAGTGTTTGGTTTCAGCATCACTTGGTTTCATATGACCCTTTATTGGATATGCGCTATGCATAGACTGTAAACTGTATCACCATGCCAATGCTTCTACCATGGAAACCATATAAACCAGGGAAAAATGACTGGAATGTCTTACTTACTTTACTTACTCGCACACTTGGAGAAATAGGATAGCCCCGCCTCCCCGTGAATCTTATTGGCCTCCTGGGGTTCCCTACCTGAGGGTGGGCTCCAGATGCCAGGTGTTGCACATGAACTCTCTCCAGTCAACAGTGGTATAGTTCACAGCATCCTCCCTCTCCCTGCTAGAGGTGGAAGTGGAGGCTTCATCTTGGAGGGCGGTGGGACTCTTTTGACCAGGGCGGATGCCAAAAGTCCGTGGGGCAAAGAGTGCTGCATGGGACAGAGTTTTTAATTCATTTGAGTTTTCTGTTATTGGACCAGAGGTGGATCGCTCAGGTCCAAAAACTAAAAATTGAGACCAAGATTTTGTTTCAACTAACCAGTTGAGTACCCTTTTAATTTACCAGTTAATCATGTCATGCAATGGGCTGAAAGACGGATGAACAGATAATTCATAGTGCGTGGGACTCTGGTTTATAGATACATTTTTAATTTTGGAATATTTAAACTGTACATTATGAAACCACAGACCGAAGACCACAGGCTCATTCTGGTTACCCCAAATGAGTTATTACCTTTCTCCTTCTCCTTCAGGTAGGCTGACACCAGGTCATGCAGGAACATGATGAGCTCAGCATCCATTGTGACACATATGTGGTCTGTGAACTCAGTCACCACACTGCACTCAACCTTTGGTCTGTTGCTGGAATCTGTGGCCGGAGAGATATTGAGCTCAGACTCAGGCTATCAAAAACCATAGAATGCTCCCCCACAAAGCCTCAGTGCAACAAAAACTAGTCAACATGATCCTGGGTTTACTACCAACCTTGTAACTGATTTAATGAACTCATAATTTTGATAGTAATTAAGATTTCCAGCTATCAGGACTGGTCGAAGCCTCTGTGATGGCCAAGTTTGCATCACCAGGTGACCATGTTTCATAACATCTGTTGTGCTTGTTTGGGCCTACCTGTGAGAGAGGGCTCTACGGGGTCCTGCACGTGGATGGACTTGAAGTCGAGCTGCATGCGTGGCAGGGCGAAGATGGTTTCCGTCTCGTGGTTGTAGCTGGATGAGCCGCGGAAGCCGCTCAGCAGGCTGGAAGTCTTCGCCGCTGTGCTACTCTCGGGGGCGCTGCCGTCCACGTTTCGCAGGAGGTTCAGCTCTGAGGAGATGCGGGAACCTACTTCAGTGGCGCCAAAGACTGGAGATCTCTCAGGGCATTATTTGGGAGCTCAAAAGCACAACATCAGACTGGACAAAATGAAGGAGGCAAAAGAATTAAGAAGAACATCTCAGGTCATCTCACTGATATTCACTATGAAAATGCTGGTAAAATACTATCTAGCTGATAAAATACTATCTCTGAGACCTTACTATGAGTTGACAAAAAAACTCATAATAGTGACAAAAAGCAAATCAACAAAAGAATGGCTTCACCAGAAGAAAATTAGCTGTGAGCTATGCACAGGAGATGCCCTCATAATGTGACAGACGTGGAGCGCTTTTGCAAAGGAAGAGTAGGCAAATGCTGAAGAGTAGGTAAATGTAGCATGCTGACAGACTCCTACCCAAAAAGACTGAATACTGTTATTGAATCAAAAGGTGCTTCAGCAAAGTATTAGTTTAAGGGTGTGCACACTTACGCAACCAGCTTACTATTTTTTCCAACCGATTTGCTTGTTGTCAATTGAATTGTACAGGTTATAGGTCACATTAAAGGTTATTTATCATGGTCTCATTTTTATATAACAAATACCTGGCATTTAACAGGGATGTCTACACTTTTTATATCCACTGTATTTTACTTTATAGTTTTGATGTCTTCATAATTATTCCAAACTGTAAAGAATTGTACAAATAAGCCTTTCTATGGGTAGGTGTGTCTAAAGTCTAAATAGTATTGTTCCAATCTAAACTGGTCCTTGTCTAGATTTGATATAAATTGCTGAATTCATAGCAATATTAAATAATTACATATTTTAGCATATATATCCCCCTCGGAATGGGGGGGCAAAGCTGGGAGGAGTTAACATTGGTTTGAGTTTACTTCTAATTTAAGGTTTCAGACCTTCATTTCTCATGGCAGTGACGTAGCTGAACCACTCCTTGATACTAGCGACCCCATGTGGGGGGTTCTCATGCCGCCGTCGGGTGATCTTGGTGATGGTTGCCATAGGGCTCTCCAAGGCTCCACAAGGCTTGGTCACCATGGTGTTATGGCCAAGGTGGAAATCCAGGGTCTGCACAATGTATGTTGAGTTGTCGCTGGAGCCTAGAGGAGAAAAAGCAATAGAGAACTCTAATAGAGCCTGACATTCTCACAGTAATACTGGTATAAAATCCCTACATTTTCAGATCTTTGTGATTTAAATTCTTGCAGACTGTGATTAATGGCTACACACCATCTTCCCATATCTTTTGGGCCTCAGTCCAGAAGGCAATGTTGGGCTCTTCTAAATGAAACAAAGCCCAGGATTTAGCACGGAAGTTGGGCCCATGGAAGCAGGCCAGAGTCATGTGGTTGCCATGGAGACTCATGGAACCCCCCAGCTGGACGGCGTCCTCCGGTAGGGGCATCTGGAAGAGCGAGATGTGGCAGCCAGCTATGACCTTCAACACGTTGGGCCAGTGCCGATGGTGAGCCGCGTCCATGTCTGAAAGAGAGGTTCCAGTTTTGGAAATGTCAGAGCAGCTTGGTTTTACTCTTTCCCATCTACATATCTACTTTACGGATGAAATTCAGTCAAGGCACGTTGTACTATATTACAGCAAAATCTCATCAATGCTTAACAAGAGCTAGATGCCACCTCGCCCTCTTCAATCAGTTAGCCAATGCTAGGGGTGTAGCCAGACCTTGGACAATGGGGTGGCCTCATTAGACCCAATCATTTTATGGTGGCATTTTACTGTAGGTAGCTTGGTGTGTCCAAACTTTTTACTGGTACCATAAAACCTCTGCTGGAACCTGATCAAGCATCATTCAGTTTAGAATTTCACTGAATACATTACAGCTTCCTGCCTCCTGCCTACACCTTTCCTAAGGGGACCCACACCATTTATTTTGCCCCTCCGACTGATTCAAGTCATGAACTGATAGAATAGGACGTGCTGGAGGGAGAACGCAGCAAATGTGAAAAAAGCTGGTGCTCCTCGAGGAAAGGACCAGTAAGCCCTGTGCTGAGCAATTACTGCAGAGAGCGCTTGGCTACAAAAAATACCCTTGATGATGGGCCAGAAGAAATCACAGATACGAACATGTTTCAGTGGTTCCCTTCTCAGCACTGGCAGCTGGGGCTTTGGGGGGCATGTAGGGGACTGGACCCCATGTGGCCAAAACTCGCTTGCTGGTGTCAAACTGCTGGGTGAAGAACTCCTGCAGCTTCATGCCGATCTTGATGAGGTCGGGCGTGGTGGAGCGCGAGATGATCACTTGAAAGATGTCCCACTGAAGATCGCCATGGACAAAGATCTCGCTGCAGTTGTTGGGAATAAAATCAAGGTTTAAAATGATGGCTTTGTGTCTGAAAGTTGCAGGCATTTAAAGTCAAAGAAGAAGTTCTGTTTGGTGCATCAGCTCAGTGACAATTTGTGAAACCTTTGGTAATCCAGTGATCCAGCGACCACCTTCACTTCTAGAGATTCAAAGCACAGTGTAACCAAATAACCAGGAGAGTATCTTCACTATGTGTGGCCTGATGAATACCTTTTCTCTGAAAGGCTGGCATCCATGGTGTTGCAGAGGTTGACTTTCCACTCGTCCTGCAGCTGAAGGTCAGCATTGCTGAAGACGCCCATGAGGATGCTGGAGCCCATGTAGTCAACTCGGGCTTCAGTGGAGCCCATGGTGACCTGGATCTTGTGGCTTGGCTGCTGATTGGGGTGCTCGGAGATATGGGCTGTGGAATCAAGGTCACACATAGATCGGTCATAGACCTGGCCACAATACAAAGAGTATTTCATAAATATGAACAGGATGAGGGAGGGATTCAACCCCTGTTATCCAACACCGCCTTTTAGACTGTCGAAAAATACCACAGCATCGGTCCTTCAGGTAATTAGCTGTTACCTAAAAACTACACCAACATTTTTGCAGAGATTATATAACATTAATAACTTAACCTTATCAGTGGGGCACTATTGTTTCGGTTCCTATACTGAACTATAGGAAAAAATTATATCGAGATTTTATCTCCTTTAGAGATACAGCGCATTCAGTGAGTGAAAGTGAAAGGTACTGTAGGCTTGTGAGCAGTAGGCTTCCGGTATCGGTCACCTGTCCAGCCCTGCTCTTTTTGTGTTCTACCCCCTTTCCCTTAGTCCCCTACTGTGTTGCCCATGCTCCACCGGACTACCACATAGCTCAGTGGGTTTTTCATAGTACAGGTTAATCGCAAACTTACATCATGTCATCGTTACTTTGAAAAGTTACCCCGATAAGCTAGTAACCCTGCTTCGTAGTACAGTCCCCTGCTCTCTAGTTGTTTATTTGTGGTCCTTTTAGTTATTTGGTCAATACTTTCTTTATGGTTTTTGTTGTTACCCCTAGTGGTCTGTTTCTTTTGTAGTTCCCAGTCCCCTTCTATTCCCAATAAACCCCCTTTTCTTGTATCGGAGCTGCAAGTGGGTCGTCACCCGTTTTCCCCGGCTTCCACCATGCCACACTGCCAGATCCTGGACACTATGTGTATGCAGCAAAAGTTTACTACTGTAATACTGCACAAAACAAGGCAATAAAATGAAAAAATATGTTTGGATCTGGAAAAAATTGAGACCACTGCAAAATTTTAGTTCATTTTTAAAATTTATAGATATGCATCTGTGAATATATATTTTTTTTTCCGAACTGCAACCTGGCTTTCCCATTAATGAGGGCCCTCTTCCTCTCCAGGACTTCAGTCCTGCATCTAGGAGCCTGATACAAATTGTCCTAGCAGTGCACTTCGCAACACTGAATGTTTCCCATTCTTTTTTAAGGTCACTGGAGGTCATCCTACGATTCATGAGGCACTGCCGGATAAGTTGACTGTCATCTCTGGCATTATAAAGTCGCTTCCCCCCTCTACTTGGCCAGTTTCTGGTCGTTTCCAGTGTCTCCTGCTTCACCTTGTTCTTGTGTACTGCTGTCTTAGAAACTTTGAACTTGGATGGAGCCTGCCGCTCAGTGTAGCCTTCTGCCAGCAGAACCAGGATTTAACCAGGATTTAACAATGCAGATTATTTTAAAAACAGAGTGGCCTCTAATTTTTTCCAGAGCTGTGAACCAAGTGCTATTTGACCGTAGTAGATTTATATCTCTGTAGCACGGAGAACTTAACACCCACTGAAATGCCACTTACAGACCATCTCGAGGGTGTTCACGTCGATGTTTCCCCCCACGACGCCTCCCTTGGAGTCCAGCCGGGACCGTCCCAGCCCCACGGACATGGTAATCTCCCGGTCCCTGTTGCTGCCCACGGACAGCCGGCCCTGGCTCTTCAGCCCACTGGTGGTCCACCTGGGAGGGCAGAGGTTTGCAGTGAGCATGGAGGTCATTCCTCGGGAAGACCTACAGCCACACAGCTGCCTGGACATTCACAGCAGGACAGTAAACAGAGCTACAGTAATACCACATCCAGAATTTCCCCCTGGGGTCAATCATGCCTACCGTAATTTTAAATAAAATCTAACTGATTTCTCGTTTCCTGTAGCATAAGCCATACTGTTACAATAAGAGTGGGATTAGCAATGGAATTTACCGCATGCAGTGTAAATGCAGTGCTCTATAAGTATTACTAATGGTGGCCCGCAAGTTTTTCCCCAAGTGAGCTGTTTCGATTGTGTACAAATGTCATTCGGAAGGCAAAAAGCTTACGTGTTATTTCCCATAACGTTACTCATGTTCATCTGCACATTGAGCTGCTTGAGGTTGATGGCGAACACCACCAGCGTCTCCCAGGGCGCTCCCTGCTGGGCACCCACCTTGTTGTTCTTGTTGAAGGACGGCATGGCTACCTTGGTGACAGAATCTGGAATGCACGCACAGAAGGTTTTGCATGATACCACATGGGTGCTTATCAATGCACATATCACAGCTGTCCTGTATTGGCTGAAATGTTACTGCACATTTTCCATTTTACAACTTTGGTTATGTATATACTCAATGTGATGGTAGAATTCATTGGTCAGGTTAGAAAGAATGTGAACTAAATATTCGAAAATGCTTTACAATACACAGGAAGCTGGGAAAATAGCAGCATATAGCAGCAACATCATAGAGGATTGTGGGTAAAAAATATATATATTAATATACACAAACATATTGGATAATAAAAGACAGAGTATTTCAGGTACTTCAGAGTCTGTTATCACAATGACTGATTGCAAAGGTGTTCCCGCATTAGTGTTCATTACTATAGCCCACAGATTTATCCAAAACCCAGTGAAAGTTTCTTTTAGCAAAGAAGGAAGCCCACCTCTTCTGGGCACTGAGGAGTCTGAGACACTGCGGGAGCGGGCGGCGGCGGGGGATTTGAGGTGGGCCAGAGGCCCAGGAGACATGTTGCTGGAATGTTCCCCGAACACGCTCGGCGACTGAGGCATGTGCTGGAAGGAGCACGATTGGTTAGCTTGGTCCCAGGTCCGCCAGTAGGCCTTCCGTGTGGACTCTGGCGACAGGTGCTGGGCCACATTCTCCACAGAGTCAGGCGTGGCCGGGCCTGAAGCTGGTCATAACAGGGAGGTAAGACACGTTTTATTTTGGACCCTTGTAGGGCTGGTTTTGTTAAAGAGATGCTACACTTCCTTTAGTTTTTAGCTTCAGCCTCATTTATGATATGAATATTTGTGGATATATCTTGACATAATGATAGCCAGACCAATGGCAGTGAGCGTTTGGTCCCTCACCAGGCAGGTTGATGGTCTGGTCTCCAAGGAAGAGGCGGCGTGCAATGCTCCGACGATACCAAGCCCGGGGGAAGGCCAATATCTCGCTCAGTCTCCTCATGTCGTACTTGAAGGAGGCGGAGCCAATATCGCACACAGCTGTAGAAGAATGATAAGTGTTGAGCGTCTGGGATGTTTCAAAGAATGAGGACATCCCAGGGACCAATATGCGAGTACCAAAAGATTCAGAGTGGTCCATATATGACTTTCGATGAATTTATATTACATGTCCAACTACACCATCAATAGTATGGTGGCCCATGAGATGGGAAGTTTGATCGATATCTGTGGGTACCTGAGATGTTAATGAGAGTAGCATCCATTTTTCCACCCTTGCAGGGCACAAAGCTCTCGATGAAAGTGGGTCCTCCAGTGCGGCGCATCCTGGACAGGCTGACCTTCACAAACTCCAGGTTGATGCTGAGGGAATCTTTCCTTCCAGTCACTGAGGAGGGCTCTTCATCCACTGAGCCTGTGCAGGGGTTAGGGGGCACAGCCAAAGGCTTCAACCTCTCAAAAAACATGTGGTATGGCCTTCTGGATGTGAAAGACTGTCAGTCCCAATCCTTATCAATCAGATTTAATCCTGATCCTAATCAGAACCAGAACCAAACCCCCATAGTAACAATAGCTATATAATAATAGCTATATATCTTGCCACAAAAAACACTTACATTGATGACACCACCATCAACATAATCTGTAAAGTAATCTGAAGAGGTCCCCCTGACTCTGTCCATTAGGCAGATCAGTACCCTACCCAAGGGTCCCGGGGGCCGGCCGGCAACTGTCGATTTCTGCTTGCCAGCGCCGTACGGATGGAACACGTAGAGCGAGAAGTCGGACATGCAGGCAGTGAAGCTGAGACCAGAGGAATTGCTGGAGGGTCCTGTCAGGTCTGATTGGCTACTACTGTGTCTGCTTCTGCCCAGGGGGCTACCCAGCCCCGGAGAGGAAGCTAGGAAGGAACACACTCTTATCAAGTGATGTACATTTCACCAGCAGATCCAGGATTTGTGACCATGTATTGAGTATTCTAGTAAAGAATGACATACTGTTAATTAGCTGCTATTAAAAACTACTAATGAGCATAAGAGTGTGCAACTATCCCAGCCACAGGGTGAGGTTCCTACCCTTGGTAGCGGAGGCTTTGAGCACACTGTGGGCGAGAGGGGAACCCGACAGGCTTGGGTGGGATCCCTCGGTCTGGTGAACTGAGCCAGGCAGCTCCAGCTCGCCACGATTGGACGAGAAGACCAGGTCAAGGGATGGTAGCTTCAGCATGCATTCCACCCTTGACATAGGTAGGCAGCTGAAGCGGATCTGAGAGGGCTGTTTGAATACAGGAGAAAGAAGAGGAGGAGGAAGATTGCCATGCCAATGAAACATACAACACTGGTACAATAAGCTTTGGAAACTTGCTGACAGTGTTAATAATCATCATCGCTTACAGTGCGAGTAATCACTCATGAAAGTGGCAAAAGGTCACGAGAACCTGCACTCGGACGTAAACTACAACATCCACCGGGAAAGAGGAGTAGGCTGATGTTGAGGAGGACACCAGGGAAGTGGTCGATTCCTCCAGGGCGTCCACCGGCTCAAAAGGGCCCACATCCTCGTCCTGAGAGTTCATGGCTAACAGGGTGAGATATTATGGTTATATTCATTAAAATATTGCAATCTTCTCTAAATGTTGCTGAAATCCTACCAGATCATCAATCCATATTCCAGACGCTTATTCTGGTCAGGGTCATGGATAATCTCTTCTGGTGGCCAACACAAAGCATGTGATGTCTTTGCTGAATGAGGTAGGTTCATACTGGTATAGCTCCTCTCCACAGGTGTGATGGGGATGGTCTCCAAGGCCTTCTCCAAGAAGTCCAACAGGCAGGGGCTGATCACCATCTCCTCAGGTAGTGTCTGCAGGGCCACCCATGCATACAGCTTGGCGGTCTTCATACCTCCGCTGCCTTTACCTTTGGCTGTAAGCGAGCTCGCCGTCAGAACAGAGATCACACATGCTATGTGTCCAATATGTGCTGAAAGCAAAGGTCTTACGAGGTTTACAAGAGCCAAAGGCCGGTCCTTAGCTTCTAACATATCAGATAATGCACCAATGGTATCAGCAGAACATGTAATGACACCCATGTGCAGTACTGTACAAAAGTCTTAGGCATTCAAAAAATGACACTTAAATGATCATCATATTGGTGTAAAACTATGCTATTATGCCTGTAAAAGTGTTAGCCATTTCATAACATCTACTAAAGTACCCCAGAATTTACAGCAACCATCCAATGCAAATGACTCCACCACTAGCAAACCTTAAATAGCTAATCAATATCTGATTATTTTAACTAATTAAATGAAGCAAGTAAGCTGGTAGTGAAATTTAATGAATATATGGAATGGCTGAGGTGCCCCTGAGGAGAGGTTTGAGAACTGAAGCGATGTTCTTCTAGCCACTCCACGTGATATCTGGGATTTTTGAAGAACACAAGACATTTTTTATTGTGTTACCCTTAATTTGCATGTGTTCTAATGCTAAATCATGTTTTTCTTCTGAGCAGAAGTGCACTTACAACTCGGATAACCAGGTTTAAACAATTCTTTTTGACTGCCCATATCTTTGCACAGCACTATATGAGAACTACATGCACATACATGTACAGGTATTACATACATGCAGGTATTAGGGGACGGGTGATCGGACACACGCATGAATAATGAGGGTTACCAGTACCTGATGGAATTGCTGGGGCAGGGGGAGGAAGGAGTGTATTAGTCTTGCTTTGGGCTGGACTGGGAGGACTGGGTGGACTGGAAGTGCTGCTATCTTTCATACCATACAGCTTGGACTCTTTTGACAGGGTTCTTGGCAGAGAGGATCCGCGGGAGGCCATTGGCGAATCGGTCTTCAGCGTCTTCGAATTGTAGTGCAGCTACGCCAGATCGAAGGTTACCGTCAGTGACACCTTCGCTCACAAAGCTAAGGTTCCGTTCTTCTCATGGAACGGATATTAATTAGCAGTCCTGAAACTCTCATGTACACTGGCTTTCATGTTCATAATTATAGTCAATGGTAACTGGACGTGATAGTCAAAGATCAGCAATGAGGGAAAGCCGGTGGCGTAAGGTGTGTAACGTCAGGGGACAAACCCACACAATCACCTGCAGCCTATTCCTCATAATTTCAAAGTATTATTTTGTTACCTAACAACCACAGACTGACCACTAGCCCAATCCTTGAGACCCGATCCACAGACTCCTGTCTTCTTGACCCGGGTTATTTTAACTTTTTGATACCGAAATGTGTGTGTGTTCTTCCCCCTCGGCTTTTTAAACCCTTAAAAACTACCTGGGTCAATCTTCCCAACCCCCTGTCATGTAGATCTCTTCAGCATCCTGAGCAGGGCGATCTTTTCACCCACCTTTACATCCACTCCAGGAATGTAGAAGACGGTGTTCTCGGAGTCCGTGGATTTAGTCTGCAGAGAAGGCGCTTTCTTGCCGGCCAGCAGATGGACGGTGGAGGTGCATGCTGGCTGCGGTTTCTTGTTCTTTGGTGGAGATTCCTGATCCAGACTCCTTAAGCTTCGGTCACAGCTTCTATAAAACAAGAATTATTGTTACCAAGCCAATAATGTACAGCGCTCTTGGGAAGTCTTGGTGTGCTTGCTTGATTCAGCATAAATATAGCAATTTTTTTTCAGAATTTTTTTAAATAGTTTAAATTAATGTTTTATTGCTTGTCAATGGACTTTTGTTATGAAACTAATATATCTGCAACATTTTTACACATTTAAGCAAATGTCTTAAGACTTTCTGCGAGCACTGTACATATTATTGCTGCTTACTCATGCACAAGACGACCATAATCCTTGGAGCTAGCAAGGACCATCGTCATCAACAAAAGCCATCAATTGTCAAGTGTTCCCTACAGCTATATCCTTGTATTCTAGCATGCTCACCTCCTGAAGGAGACCTCATCGTGCTCTGCCTGAGGCATAGTGGGGTGCAGCACGCACTTGCCGCTGTCGATCTCCACGCGGACGTCCAGCTCAAAGTCGATGTTGCGTTCAGTGGTAGAGCTCACCATGCCCCGGTTGGTGGGGGTCCCTGGCCAACGCTCGCTGAACAGCTGACTCACCGCTGCAAAGCCGGATGACTTTTTACGCGATGGCTGTCTGCGGAGTGGAGTCACATGGTCAGCTCAGTTTGGGTCACAGCACTGTGTCGTCAGGTTAATAATGCAACCATTCACAGTGATAAACATATACATGAAACACTAATAATTATATTGCTAATCTTGGTTGTAAGAGCCTGTTAGCCACTTCATGAGTAGGCCTACACCACCGTTCAAAAGATTGGGGTCACTTAAAAAATTTCCCATGGAATAGCATTGACTTCTCAAAACTAGAATAGACTAATGAGTTTCAGAAGAACATTCTTTGTTTCTTGCCGTTTTGAGTCTTCAACAAAACCCACAATTGCTGCTGCTCCAGATACTCAACTATTCTAAAGAAGGCCAGTTTCATTGCTTCTTTAATCAGCGCAACAGTTTTCAGCTGTGCTAATATAATTTGAAAATGGATTTCTACAATAGTCATTTACAAGATTAACAATATCAACACTGTTATTTTACTGTTACTGTTATTTTAGTGGACAAAAAGTGACTTTTCTTTCGGAGACAAGGACATTTTTAAGCGACTCCAGCCATTAGCTGCCTTTATTTACTGTCATAAAACTAATGCAAAGCCATCTAATGCTACAAAATAGCACAAAATAGCTTGAAAAAACAAAATCATAGATCACACACTGACAGGAAGTAAAACCGACCATTATTAATAGATCTAAGGATTGACCTAACTGGTACGCAAGGATACAATCAGAGTATAAACTGGTAGAAGTGATAGGTATGGCAATTTCTTGTCATAGCAGAGAAAATGCATAATTTATGTGCATTTGCGCTGTAATTACATGAAATTTCTGTGCATTTTAACCTTTATCCCAACAAGGAAGCATGGATTAGCTGTACAAAGGCTGAAATGCAAAGTAAATTTGTGTCATGACAACACAAATGTATGCAAACTTAAGAACGCATTTGTGCTTCTACGACAAGAAATTGCTGCGCGTAATGCTATATATGATGAATACATACTTGCATACCAGTTACGTGCATCCCCAAATGAATCAAAAGCACAGTAGGGTGACCAAGATGTCGTTCCTAGTTATGTTCCTCTCCAGGGATGGAGAACTCACAAAGGCCTCCTGTAGAAGCAGGTCTTCTCTCTGTCGAACTCCTCGTCCTTATCGGAGTCCAAGGAGGAAGAAGAGGAGCTATCATCTCGCCTGCTATCCTCGGGCTGGAAGGGAAGGCTGGGTGAGAAGACGGCAGGGGTGCTGGCGGCGCTGAACACGGAATGCGTGCCATCGCTAATGGGCGAGAAATGAGGATGGGATGGCTCGTCGACGGTGACCGGCAATAGGTCCATTTCGGTCTCCTCTGGAAACTTAGAGATGGCACGAAAGAGATGTGAAAGACACGGTTATGAGGCAATCAGTGGCCAGTGAGTCCCTCTCAAGCAGATATCAGCCAACTTCGGCATCTTCGTCCACAGCCGTTTGCCAATTCAAATATAAAGAATTAAAGATGGCCGTATATACTGCATGTTGATAACGATCATAACTATAATGAACCATGGAAGTGCAGCCCTGCTTTTGGGAAAGACTCACAAATATGCACCAGCTTGGCAATGTTTGGATGATATCTGCTATGAGATGTTGAATAATGAACAAATGGATAAATGAATGAATGAATGAATTACTCTTTCCCTTTCCCAAGGATCCGTGGCCACATGCATGTCAGTGGATGAACTTCAGAGCAAGAGTGTCAGTATGGTTATCTTTTGGAAGAAAGGCCCCATCACCATTAGATCTTCAACCACCTCCGAAACACACACTGCAGACGGAAAGTCTACCCACACATTGCTTGCATTTAGAGTACGTTTCAGTGTTAGATTATATCATACTAGCCTCTATTGACACATGGTAACCACCAACATTTTTTTTAAGCTATTCAGAAAACAGATTCAATAAAGCAAACAAAACGACTTTGGTAGCAGAAGTATATATCTTTACAAAAATATCTAGTCAAACAGATGTGGACAACTATCTTTCAGATTACTATTACTAGATTATTATTAAGAGAGTAATTAGCCTCCACTTTTGGTTGTTTCAAAGTAGAGGCTCAAGAGTCAGTAACTAATAAATACAGGATACAGGATATGGCTAAAAGCTTGGTGTGTAGACTTTCTGTATGCACTGAATATATGATACTGTAACAGCAATTCAACCCTTATTTAATACACATTAAGATATACCAAAGGACATAAAGTTGAGACATTAAAATTTGTTCCTGCCGGATTTGCAGATCTGTTGTTAAAAACAAGCTAAGCACACGGTCTTGCTTTTCAGGCTCAAGAATCATGCAAAATCAAAATATCAAGGGAATTTGTGATGCACACTGGCCACATGCTGCTGTAGACAAAAAAAATTGCAAATTGTTTGGAATTATTTGGATTTCTGCATAGTTCACAAGATGTTATCTGATCACCTAAGTTACAATACTAAATATTTAAAACAAATGCACATTTTACGATGCCATATCTTTACTGAACAAACAGTTTAAATAATCAAGATCACTGATGGACAAAGTACATGAGACCATATATTAAGTAAGTAGTGCAAACTCTCTTACTGGAAATAACCTCAGTCAAATGCTGTCTGTAGCTGCTAAGCAGACCTGTGCAGAAGCTAGGAGATATTTTCCATATCTGAGCCATATTTGAATGGAACAGAATTCTTCTGTGAAGAGCAAGTAACCAAAATTGTGTGTGTGTATGTGTGTGTGTGTTTTTAATATGGCACGCCAGGTAAAACGTCCACCTGAATTTAACTCCAATTACCCTATTTTAAGGAGGCTGTTAACCTATGAAATTTGCATACTTCATCCATCAATCATCTTGGTTATTTAAACTATTAATAAACATATGACAAAGTACAATGTTGCAGGTTATTTGAGGTCTTTATTGCTGACATAGACAAAGATCAGATCAGGAGCCATTCCAGCAGAAATATATAACTTATGTTTATATGTATTTATTATTTTTTATTTATATATAGCATTTTGGCTATAGAGATCGACCGATATATCGGTTTACCGATATTTTTCCCGATATTTAAGCATTTTGCCATAATCGTATCGGTTTTGTAATAACGGGTTCACCGATAAACGCCGCCATCTTGTGGGTGTTTTGAGAATTACGCGCAGGATCGCCATTGCAGCATGGCGTC
>JAODKM010000048.1:5002163-5012487 GCA_026780845.1 Petrocephalus sullivani | reverse complement strand
TAATCATTGTGTCAGAAACAGAAGTTTAATAGCAAACAAATATCGGTCCGGAATATCGGTTATCGGACACATAAGCGAGCAAATAATTAGTATCGGTATCGGTAATAAAAAAATCAATATCGGTCGATCACTATTTGGCTATATATAAAACTTACTACAGTCACGTTATGGCCATTAAATATTTCAACAGTGCCTCAGCATCTACCAGATTACAGAAACAGGGACTACATTCTGGTTATATGAACACAAGCATTTAAATGTAGCAAGTCCAATATAATGCAGTGCCTTCACATTGTACTGCTTTGATTTTGCATTTTGAAAGCCTGGGTGAAGCATGACTCCAGCTCGGCTCGCCACGTTAGTCGGCTCGCTCGCTACAAAAAAGTACCTTGAAAATCAGCTCTTCTGGGTTGACAGCCCGGTTTGGAGCAGCCAAAACTAGATTATCAAGCTTTGTTGAGATAAAATTTATATAATTAGGCTAAAACATGCAAACAAATAGTTCGCTAAGCTGAGGGAGGTGTGGTGATCAGTCAGACTGATACAAATTTCTGGAAGGGTAGAAAAGGAACTTAAAATTTAAATATATTTTAAAAACCTCCGAAACAAACCAAATAAATGTGGGCCAGCACAGCTTATTTCACTGTGTCAGACTGGATGATGATGCACTAAGTACAGCATTTTTTAGTGCCGTATTAGATTTACAGTTATGTGTTATTAGTATTAGATGTAATACAGCATGTTGCTTTTGCACATGAGGAGGAAAAGTGCACATCAAAATTGAAAGTAAACTACATTTATTTATCAGACACAAAATCTAAAGCATGTTGCCAAGTTCCTCCAGCATACAGCAAATCTAACCATGCCTATTGCCAACATTACTTTATAGCATTTGTTGCAGACTTTAATCCATGATCTTATCGATCATGCATACAGAAACCCCATATTACACACTATAATTATACAATTATATTCTGAACGTGTCCTCAAGCTTTTAAAAGCTGCTCTTATTAAGCCAAATCCATCACCGAATCTGGAAACAAACGCTTCATGGCTATTCAACATTTTTGCCAAAAGCATTAACACAATGCATTCACCAGTGTTTTTTTTTTCCTTTTTCCAGTCTAAAAAGGTCTATGATATGTTTCAGTCTGGGTTTAAATAGCAACTTAGAATAGAAACTGCAACTGTCTAGATGACTTTCTCTTCTTTTCTCACCTGGGAACTTCTCAGAACACCCACGAATACCCCAGAAGGGTCTGTTGATCTCAATGGATCTTGTTTCAGGTCTTAACAAAAAGTTGCCAGTTGGTTTGAGTAAAGGGTTACAGTGCTTGTTTTAGCACTATGGATAGAGGGGGAAAACAAAGGAGACCATGTGACCAGTCACATGGCGTATGGTACCGTGTCCTGGATGTTGAAGGTGACCCGCGGACCCGGAGACGAGGCATCCACCCGGATATCTGGAAGGTCATCCACATCACCTATCCTTGAGCTGTGGAACCAATGAAGGTTAGACTTAATGCCCTCTCCAGTTATAATAATAAAGATATTTCAGGGACACTGCCCAGGAAGAATATTATGCATTAACCACTAATGCTATAAAAAAAGCTTGAGGTATGAGCAATTTGCAGGTTACCTCATAATGGACATTCAGAGCTGACAAAGTTTCTCCATGTTACTTTGTAACGAACGCTCATAGCTGCTGACAATACAGCAGATTACCTTGCCCTCTCCATCTTCTTTAAGGGGGGCCTCCCAGTGGTGGAAATGCTCTTTGATCGGTTACTTGGCTTGTACCCCAGACCCCATTTGTCCTTCAAAGATGCAGCCTGTGGAACATCAGATTGGTGAGACAGATCTCTGCAGAGTTACTCTTATAATGTCCTTTTATTTTGACTTTTACTTGCTAAAAGCAACGCACAAGCTATGCAAAATTTCCCTTAGTTAGGAGCTCTGACTAATTCTCATGTCACATTGAATAACAAGCGCTGACTATTTGCACAACTGTGTTTCTTTCTTACATTTACCAAATATTTATTTTATACTTTTAATTCAAGAGAATTTATTTTCAATTAACATTCTGCATGAAGGGACTGGATGCTTTACTGCAATAAACAAGGGGACATTCCTTATCCTCCTAGTTGAGTTGTGTGGCTCAAGTTAACCTTTAGCACTGGGCATTTTTAAGTGAGCTGGAAACACCCATCGTGATGTCTGATTTCTTCAACGCCCACAGGCTCTCACCCTCATGCTGGATCTCCTCAGCTTCTTCCTCACATCTCTCCTGATGTCGTTCACCGCCACCGACTCCAGCTGCTGGTAGCGCTGAATCTCCTGGTTAATGGTGCCCTCGCTTGCTCCCAGTTTCCTGGCAGGCGAGTACAATAAGTAGCAAATATGGTGGCGCAGACCTTTCAGGACAAAAAGATTTCTCACAAAGGCGAAATTCTAGGCGACCGTGGCCTCCATGCCTACTTGAGGTCGTCGATGACCTTGGCCTGTTCATTGAGCTCCCTGATGTCCACCAGCCTCTTGGTCATCTTGCGACCTCGTGCATCACCGATCTGGTTCCCCAGAGCAGCCTGTCGCCTGTAATCGACGGGTTCCTGTATGGACAATCATACGGCAGTGTGCATAGCGGTGAAGACCATAATGTTCCTGCCATTGGGCATTTCTTCAGAATGAGATGTGATGACCAGGTGTTACATGCCTATTATATGCTAGTTTTATTATATAAATCATCCAAGCATAAGCAGATGTACAATCGCGTCAACAACAATAAAACTCTAGATGCAAATCACAAGGTCATCCTTGACCTCAAAGGTCATGCTATAATATAATTATTCATATGGTTCTATAATTATATACTATTCTGCAAACTTTTATTTAGTATTTTTTTTTGGCCGGTGGGGGCAGCAAATTAACATCCTGTACAGTGCCTTGCAAAAATATTCACCCCCCTTGCCATTCTCTGTATCCTGTTCCTATACAATCTGGAATTTAAAAGGAATTTAATTTTGGGGGGGGGTTGTATCTTTTAATTTAAACAACAGAATTACCACTTTGCAGATGCAAATTATTTTTTCTTGTGAAACGAACAAGAAATAAGACAAAAAAAAAAGAAAACATGAGCGTGCATAACTATTCACCCCCTCCCAGAGTCAATACTTTGTACAGCCACCTTTTGCAGCAATTACAGTGTCAAGTCTCTTCAATTTTAAATTCCAGGTTGTAAGGAAACAAAATAGAGAGAATGCCAAGGGGGTGAATACTTTTGCAAGGCACTGAACATTACTGCTGACTTTGTTCATTTGTCCAGAATAGCTGACCAGCCAGGTGCCAACATGCCCCACAGAGATTCCCTGTTATCCAGCACCCCTTTACCGGTATATACCTACAAGTTTTTTCCCCTCCATCTGGCATTTTAACACCAATGACTTTTGAAATGTATCACGTAATTTATCACATCTGCTTGCAACCCGTTTTTATTCGCAAATTTTTGGCTAATTCTGAACAAACCCACTAACCATGTAAATTTTTAAGTTCTTTGGTGTTACTGTGCTCGTAACCACACAAATACTTGGGACACACTGAAAACCACAGCCTGTTGTAAACTTGGCTTCAGGGCTGACTATAGGATTTTTAAAGGTGGGGGCCATAATTCATACAGAGGGGCCAATGATTTTGCTTGGATCAATGAGTGACAGGGGCGGGGCACTCTGGCTGCCAATCAGATTCCATCTCTGGCCACTGCCCCTGTGACCTAGCCCCTGTGACCTAGCCCCTGTGTATGACCATGCTTTGCATCTCACTGTCCTTGGAGGCAACCGGATTACTGACCGCATGAACAGGGGGGAACGTGCCATCTGCCTCATCTTCATCCGACAGGTCGGCCATGTTGATAGAGCTGAGGTCGGCAATGTCATCCACTTCCTCCTCGCCAGTCAGCGATGTGAGCGTGTTCCCCAGGGCATTGAGGCGTTTGCCAATATTGGGGTCCATGTGGACGTCGATGCCGCACATCTTCCACAGGACGTTCAACGTCCAGGTGCCCGCGCTGCTGCTCTCTACAGGCGACCGCCAGAATTACAGGTTATGCACAAAAGCAGACACGCACACACACACACTCACCACACACACATAGCGTGTGTGGTGAGTGTTCCTAGTGTTCCTGTCTTCACAGGAACTTTCCACTGACTAAGGTCTATTTTTAAACGTTTACTATAATTTACAGATACACCTACACATGCATTCTCAGCCACAAATCAGCCGCCCACATACATTACTCGTGGGAAACCAAGAACATGCACCCTCCTCCCCCCCACCCCCCATGCAAACACAGCACTGCTCTGCACACCTGCTGACGCCTGGCCTGTAGTTCTGGAGCAGACTTCATACGTGCCGTCCGGAACCACACCTAGGTAACAAAAATCAAAAATACCACCTACAATTGGAATGGGAAGAAGGCATAGCCCAGAGCTGTATAAAATTAACCTCTGTAATCTGATAAATTATAGTTTCACCACTATAATCTGATAAATCACAGATTAACCTCTGTAATCTGATAAATTGCAGCGTCACACTGTAATCTGATGAGTCACGGATTAACCTCTGTAATATGATGAATTATAGCGTCACCGCTATAATCTGATAACAGATTAACCTTTGTTATATGATAAATTTTAGCCTCGCTGCTGTAAACTGATAAATCACAAATTCACGGCTATAATCTGATAAATTACAACTGCTGTAATCTTACCTACATTTACACTGTAGTGGCACTAATGATGTATTTACTCATATAAGGAAACATCAGCGACGCTAGTTTGTCCTGAACCTATTTTGACATTGGAGAGTGTCAGCACATGAGGAAAATAGCAGAGGTTTAAGATCACCAGCCCAAGGACTTACACGCATTCATTACGAGGTCTCCCCTCAGTTCAGGCTTCCAGTCATCCCAGGACGTTTCGAAGCCCTCAGCAAAGCGGATACAGAAGTTCTTGAAGTGGCCCTTGCTGACCAGCGATTCGGAGGAGCAGGCGGTGATGAGCGTGCTCTCGATGGTCAGCACCAGGGCCGAACCAGTGTCAAAGTCCACACTGTGATTGGTCTGAAGAGGCAGGAGGAGCACACACCAACCAATGGCATTAGACTACATTTTACTTTGATATCAAAGATATTGTGCATGTATGCCAGTGGTGGGCTGGGTTCCATTAATCTGGAACTATTTTGTTAGTGGATTACAGTTTGTTAACTTTGAAAACCACTAATGGGCCAATTAGCTTCCACGACATTGAGTTCTGCTAACTGTAAATCCACTAGCATTTTTTCAGGTAAAATGAATAAAGTTTATCGGTCAAAAACATTTGTAAACCATAAAATCATACATATTTGCTCCTGTCTACTGTGTGTCTGCAACATATTATCTAGCATGATTTTGGATGACTACGTATAAACACAAGACATGATTGGTCAATAACTTTAACTTCTGTCGGATTTAAAACGTAAGTGAATTAAGATAAAATGCCTTTACACTGGGCTACCCTAAACTAAGCTGAGAACAGGGGTCTGTATCATAAAGCTGGATTTCTTGCTTAGCCAGGTAATGTGTAGAATATAATCTTCCCTTTAAAAGGACTTTATCTTCATTCACTTACATTTAGCCCAGACTACCTTAAATCCAACAAGTTATCTGGCTAACCAAGAAATCCTGCTTCGAGATACAGGCCCCTTGTTGTTTTTCCTGGGTTCTGATTGACAGAGCAATAGACCAATAAAGAGCTGAGACCTTCATTCCTAGTTCTGGGTAAATGGCCCCTTGTTTTTTGTCCTAAATGAGGGCAAAATATCAGCATGAGCCAGTTGCAAAATAGGGCTTCTCTGACAAAATGGCTTATATCTCGCAAATGGAATATTATAGAACGAAAATTTAAACCCAGATTTATTCTGGAGACAGACTCCAACGATATCCAATTGGGAAAGTCCTGAATATCCCCTGGTAATGGTAATGGTATGGTTTTAAGAGTTTCAGAGACAAAAACCAAAGTGAAGCTAAGTTCATATAAAAAAAGTTAGCAATTAGCACTTATCATTAGCTTCCACAAAATTTTTTCAGTGTTATCAAATTAGACTATGGAGTTAGCGGAAAAGCCAACTTTTCAGTTAATGGTGCCCACCACTAATGTCTACAAACAAGCTTCTAATCATACATCTGCTCTGTGTGGAGTTTCCATGCTCTCCACATTAGAGGCATAACGTTGTTTTATTTTAAAGCATTTTGTATAGTTTGTTTCAACCTACACTTTCAGAATCAAAATCATGTTTATTAGCCAAGTATGTTGACACACACAAAAAATTTGGTTCCAGCAGTTTGTGTTTCTGCAGCAATATAGACAAATAAAATAATAAGGGGGGAATTATAATTCTGTTCAAATTAAAAATGTAATGTGTTTTTTTTTTGCTGTATGTCTTTTTGAATTTAAGTAAATTCCAGTAAATCAGCTTATCTTTCACTGTATTGAAAATGTTCTGTAGTATGTTCTGTAATGTTCGCAGTAACATTTCAGATATCGCCATATATTGAAATGGCACTGTATTGTGGCAAAGCTGCTCCAGGTAGTCAGATTTGCTACCACTGTCCAAAAACGTGCAGTTAGGCTAGCTGGGCAGAGTTAAATATGTATATGTGTGTTAATGTGCTCTGGAATTCTGTACAGGGTCTACCCCGCATGGTACCCTATGCTGCCTGGGACAGGCTCCAGGCTCTCCTGTTTGCCTGACAAGCAGGTGGAAGATTAATCTGGTTCACACCATGTTATTATCGCATAATATCATAATAGCATATCCGATAAAGTTTCCACTCTGCTCTAACCAGCAAAACAAACCATTCTTTTCAAAAGATTTGATTAATCAGTCTGCTGGTTGTCATGTGCATGCTACCACCAACCATATGGCATAATCCTGCAGTTTCTGTCTGGAAGACCTTTCAGCTGTGAATTTCAATTACAGAGTGCCCATGAAGCATTGTTTCAGACTGGTGTTAGACTCCAGGCACAAGCAGTCACCTGAGAGGTGTTGGTGATGGGCAGGCAAATTCCCAGGTCGTTGACTGTGAGCTGCAGAAAGAGGGTGCTGAAGGCCTGGGCTGAGGTCTGCTGGATGCCGGGCAGCTTGTCCACCACTTCCCTGGTGGCCACGTGAATGTCCTTGTTGAGTGCCAATCGCTGCTCGTTCCAGTTGTCGTATGCGGCCTTATAGTTCAGCCAGAAGAGCACAGCTACGGCGAGAACAAATGAATACGGCTCTATCTTACTACGTCCAGTACAGTCCATGGTTGAAAAACTCTCCTTAAGTGATGGTTGGGATATTCATGAGATCAAAGGCCCACGACTAAATTTAAATGGGTCAGCAAAGAGTGGAAATGAGTGAATGTTTAGGAGGGAGGGTAGGAATGGGGTGGGTCTTCGGGTCTCTGACCTCGGTCGAATGCCACGGGCTGGGCAAATACTATCGGTCGATTTAAAGTGATAAGCACAGCCTCCTTGTCTGAGGAACCACTGATCTCCTCCTGCAGGGCGTTCCGCAGGCCGATCCGTGTCCGGAAATACGCCACCTGGTGGAAGTCCGAGCCAGCCTCCTCGTACACCTGATCAGAATATTGGAAGTGCATCAAATGCTAACAAGCACGCTACAGACCCACTGAGAGAAAAGGATGTGTATAGGAAATCAGAATGTCCACGCCTGGTTTTCACATGTGGAAAGCACCTGATGCGTCCAGAACTAACAAGTAAGAGAAAACTGAGGATGGTCAGTCAGCGCAGAGCTGACATTCAGGGATGCTTACTTGATGCTTGACAATCTGACCAAGTGCCAGATTGAGGTCCACTTGGCACTTCCCAAAGAGCTTGAGGTAGCTGCTGCTGCCAGGTTGAGCTTTGCTCTGAATCCGGTTGGAGAGCTCCAATTCGATCAGGCCCGTCTCGAAGCGGACCGCCCGCATAGAAGGTGTGGTGGCTGTCATTTGGATCCCCTGGGAAAAATGGAGAGTTTCATAGTGCCCCTGAGTTACAGCTAAAGGCATTCATGCGGGAACAAAGTCAATCACACCTTTAGAAGTGCTTCTGACCCGGTTTTGGTGTTTTGGTTAAGTAACCAGTTCAAGTCCCGTAAAAAATCCTCCAGATGCAGCTCATTAACCTCTGTACCAGCACCGGCATACAGTGTCTGGGGATGCATACTTTAAGCATCAGGTCGAGTGAGTGTAGGAAGACCTGGGCATACATACTTTAAACATCAGGTTGAGTGAGTATAGGAGGATCTTGGGCTTGTCACCCTCCGTTGAGACATCATGCTCGTTCCACAGGGGAATAGGCTGCTCTCCTCCTGCCGGAAAAAATCAGACATACAATCAATCCTCCCCTAGGTGGGGATTTATAGCTATGGTGAAGAAGCACCAGCACAAACCAAATATAGAGCATTCTCAATAAATCTGAAGATACTGCTCACTGCAACCATAGATCCTCACCCCAGAAAATATATATAACAAAACAATAAAAACATGGACAACTATATGTTGCACAAATGTTTTGGCCAATACAAATAACCGTATTTTTGATTAATATTACTCATACCGATAACTGATATTCAATATCTGGCTCTCAAGAGCCACAAATCTGCAGTGAAACTGATATGTCATGTTACTTCTTGAGATCTTGTGAATGTGTGCAGAATATACATTCACATATAAAGGAGGCAGTGAGTCATCAGAAAAGTAGCACCAACATTAGAGACTGCTGTGAGGTTCTAAGTGTGAAGATGCTAATGGAATCCCTCGACCTCCACTACGAAAAATGCCCGATTGCCCACACAATGTCTCCATTATTTTAGCAATGTTGTAGTTAGCGTTATTGCTGCTAACTTTAAATACTGACTAAATAACTTTGAATATTGACTAAATGTTAAATATCGGCTGGCAATATTAACACATCAGACCAGTGCAGATATATTAACTGATATATCATGCATCTCTAGTACAATTGCCGTTGGGAGCAACCTGAGACTTTCTGGATGACTTCATTCACTTCCTTCATGAAGACCTTCTGCAAGAATACCAGGTGGTTGAGGAGATCGGTGGTCAGGTTATGCTCAAAAGAACCGATCTGGAGGAAGAATGGGTAAATTACATATTAGTCCATCAAACAATGAAATCAGAAGGGTTGTTTAAGAAAAGCGTACATGTTAATCTACTGGATCGCAAATGAATGGGGGCAGGGTCCTTACCTCTGCCTCACAGCGTAGGTAGTTGCCCTGGAGATAATTCCCCTGCTTGGCGGGGCAATCATCAGCGGCCCAGGACTGGTCCAGATGGCTTTCCCGCTCCTCCATGATGTATTCCCCAGACATAGTGACCGGAGGCAGGGTGAGGGTGGCAGAGGATGGGATGGTGGACATGTCCACTGGGGACACCTTGGACACAAACCTTAGTTTGTGGATTGGCAGCTCGAAGGTGAACCGTGTTTGGGCACCTTGATAAAAAGACACAACTGAGTGTATAAAACAGGTCCACATTTTGGCAGTCAGAGAAGCTAGACATGTCACACACATCTGTACTATAAACTGTAAAGGACCAGTTTAGACTTCCTCAAAACACCGTCCAGAATGAAGAAGTCAGGAAATATTATAGTATATGAACATTGTTCTGAATAGAACCATACCCTGATCAGAAACTTTCACTTAGAAGAAGACAGGGTGATAATTATTTATTACAATCGATTTTTGTCAAAAGACAAGCAAAGCATCAGGAATTCAAAAATTTGACACCTTAAAACTGATGTACTTCATGAATTTATGAAAGAAAACAGAATCAGCTGGTCCCTGGAGCAACTCAGCCAACTACGGGATTCAAACTGGCAACCTTCATACTACAGTCACAGGGTTCTAAGCACACCCATTTCAGTCTTAGCTGAACATGGGGTCCCCGGAGTCAGCGGAAGAGGGAGGACACCCACCGGTCACGCCATGGCTCTTCATGCGGCCCATCTTGTACTCGGCCTTGAGCGAGGGCAGCAGCGCTGCCCCGATGCTAATACCGTCCAGCAATGCGCTGAATTTCAGCACTATGGGTTTCTTCTCAAGCCCCTCGGGCAGCTGGGGGAACTCGTTCGCCTCCACCGGCGTCTGGTTTATGCTGGATGACGTCCGGTCTGACTGCTGGGGGGTGGACGTGTCCTCCCGGTTGGGTGGCGGCCTTGTGGGGGGGGGGGGGGCCACGTTTTTTTTGCCCGGGCCTGCCCTTTAGTTTACTCGTGCTTTTTGCCCTGTG